>NC_069455.1:5017842-5047865 GCF_026875155.1 Cherax quadricarinatus | reverse complement strand
TTTTATTACCTGTGGATGGTAAGCTATTTATTGGCCCCTATCCATCCTGTGGTGGTAGTGGTTTTTTATTGTGCACCTAAATATCCATCCTGTGGATGGTAGTAGCTTGTTTATTGTGCACCTCATATCCATCCTGTGGATGGTAGTAGCTAGTTTATTGTGCACCTCATATCCATCATGTGGATGATAGTGGCTAGTTTATTGTGCACCTCATATACATACTGTGGATGGTAGTGGCTAGTTTATTGTGCACCTCATATCCATCCTGTGGATGGTAGTAGCTAGTTTATTGTGCACCTCATATCCATCCTGTGGATGGTAGTGGCTAGTTTATTGTGCACCTCATATCCATCCTGTTGATGGTAGTGGCTAGTTTATTGTGTACCTCATATCTATCCTGCGGATGGTAGTGGCTAGTTTATTGTGCACCTCATATCCATCCTGTGGATGGTAGTTATTGTGCACCTCATATCCATCCTGTGGATGATAGTGACTAGTTTATTGTGCACCTCATATCCATCCTGTGGATGGTAGTGGCTAGTTTATTGTGCACCTCATATCCATCCTGTGGATGGTAGTGGCTAGTTTATTGTGTACCTCATATCCATCCTGTGGACGGTAGTTATTGTGTACCTCATATCCATCCTGTGGATGGTAGCGCAAGAGCATATGAATACACAAAAGGCTCAGGAACTAGGCCTCAAAAGGGTTAACAGGAGTACATCTGCATTTATATCTACATCTGACTTACCTGTTGTAAGCAAACTTAAGATATTTGCTTATTATGTCTGGTATCATATTTTCATTATTAAGATACCTTGATATATCATTTAGGTTATTATACTATCTCCACATTCCTCAGTAAGTGGATAATGATCGCACACTCTTCAAGATAGTGACCATAGGGCTGACCACATACTTTGCATTTATTTTGATCATCATCTGTGTGTCTGCCAAGCTGCCATAAGTACTTATAACCAAGACTAAACCTGGCTACTACAACATCTGTCAGTCTGTTCACATTGCAAATTGCTCCATAAACGTACTTATCTACGTTCATATTATCGTAGTCAGTGACAGATCTGCTCAGGCTTTTAACTGCATCCCTGTAACATTCACTCTCATTATTTGCTTCTCTCCTATTATTATTCCTAATGGTAGACACACATATCATTCTACCTTTTCCTTCAAGGTACTTTCTTTGATTAATTTATTAACTCGATCAATGTGTTGTAGAATCCATAAGAAATGTACATTAATTCTCTTTTCTCTGATTTTTGAGTATCTGTATCTGGCTTCACCATTGAGTATGTTGTTAGAGTCATTACTTGAGTCAAGAGCCTTCAGTGATGACAGAGACTCAGTAATAATCACAGAGTCGAGCTCATTAGGATGTCAAACAATTCAGTTTGAAGTCTAGACGTCCAGTTGTTAATTCTTATACCTAACTCAACATGGTGTCTATAGTTTTTAACTATGGAGGTGGCAACAAGAGCAGGTGCGGCCCTGCCAGTAGACTCCTGCTAGGATCCATCAGTGTGTATAATTTATGATTATATAATTACTAACATTTAAGACAAAAATTTCTTCTTAAGCAATTGCCTTTGCAAATGATTCAAGGAATGGAATACTGGCAGTAATGAGCTTGTAGATAAATGGTTCAGAGAACCGACAAGTTGATAAATTAGACACATATGCAACACTTGGGTATGTTTATTGAGGAAGCGTTTCGCCACACTTTAGCTTCATCAGTCCTATGCAAAAATGAATCTTGAAAAGACTGATGGACTAATTATATGACTTCAGGCTGAGGGCTGATTACCTCAAACTTCTGATCTTCACCATTCTTCTGTGTATAGGACTGACGAAGCCACTGTGTGGCGAAACGTTACCTCAATAAACATACCCAGGTGTTGCACACGTGTCTAATTTATCAGTAATGAGCTTCTCGTAATGGACTTGCTGGTTTGTGATATTAAGCAAACACAGCTTATGTGGAGAGATTAAACGAATACTCTTGTTGTCTACAATTACACTTCTTAATAAATATAAACTTTATGCGGTAGTAACAGATAATAAAAAAGATAAGGTTTGGGGGTTGTTAGAGCGAATGATGCTGACAAGGGCTCCTATAAGAAATGAAAAATGTCGTTCGGACAGTATTGCCATGAACGCGTCGGGGGAAAGATTTCTTACAAGAAGGGAAAAAAAAAAAAAGGAAATGTTTGCAGGGGCTTACTGGGGATGCCCTGAGGACCTCAGTGGGAGGGAGGGGGGAAAAATGGGGAAGGAAAAAAAAGGGGGGGAGCGAAATGGAAGGGGGGATGAAGACTAAAAGGGTGACAGGGAGGTGGGCAGGGAGAGAGAAAGGGATTTAATATATATAATATAAAATTTATTATTATATAATATATATTTATATATAAATAATATATATATTATATAATTAAAAATTATATATTTTTATATATTTTTAATATATTTATATATATATAATATATATATTATTATAAAATTTATATATTATATACAAAAAAAAATTTATAATAATATTATAAATAATATTTATATATAATAAAAATTTATATATATATTAAAATATATTATATATATATATATATTATTATAATATATATAATATATTTTATTTTAAAATTTTATAATATATTATTATATATATATTAAAATTATTTATATAAAATTTAATATATATATTTTTATATTTTAAAATTTTAAATATATTAATTATATAATTATATTATTATATAATATATTTATTTAATATATATAATTATAATTTTATATAAAAATTTTTATAATATATTTATATATATATATTTATATATATTATATATATTATATATTTTTATATATATTTATATATATATTATATATATATAATATAATTTATTTTATTTTATATATATATTAAATATATTTTAAATATAGAATCTTATATATTTATATTATCTATATATATATTTTATATATATATATATATATATTTATATATAATATATATATATTTTTATATATTATATACTATATAATTTTTATATTTTATATATATATATATTTTTTTATGTAAAATATATATATATATAATATTATATATATGTAATATAACTATATATATATATATGTATATATATATACATATATATTTATATATATTTTAATACATATATATATATTTTAAAATATATAAATATAATATATATTAATATATATATATTATATATTATTAAAATATATTATAATAAAATATATATATAATATATTATTATATTAATATAATAATATTATTATTATATATATATATTATTTTATATATATATATATCAATATATATTTATAATAATAAAATATATATATATATAATATAAAATATTTTATATTTTTCGCCCAAAGGGTAACCAGTCATTACTGCAGTGAGGTCTATCTCGCCAGAAACCTTTTCTAGCACTTACACTGACAGTATTCTTCTGGGAGCATCTCTGATCCTCAGTCTATCAACACAGTCCTCGAGGACAAACTGAACGATTTCAAGAGGATAGAGCGGTGTATAGATGAGATGGTGCCCACGATGTCCTGTAATGTCACTAGGCGTCCAGCCCTGTCCAGGCTACCCTATACATGAGTGAGAGTTGGACCTGACTGACTTGCGCCAGTTCGTCTGATACCGTGCTCCATCCTTCTTTAGTGGATGTGGCTTGGGCTTGACTAGATTCGACCAGTATCTTCAGCCAATTGGTGACTTGGACCTGCCTAGCATCGGCCAGTAGGCCTGCTGCAGTGATCCTTCCTTCTTATCTTCTTATTTGTCGAGGTGTACATTCTCCTGTAACACTTCCCCCCTCATTAAAATATAAGCAAATGCTACGTAGTTCTGAAATCAGAATTCAGAAAGGCACAAAATGTGCCACTGGAAAATCACCAGTGGGATTAAGCAGCACTTCCACTGAGACTTAGAAGAATAGTTCCCGAGGCAGGTCACCATTGCCATCATTTCTGTCTTCGTGTTTTGCTTCCAGTAAACTAATGAGATATTCTCTGAATGCTGGCAATATTTTATAGAAGTTCACGAGACTAAAGTTCATTGCAGGATCAGGGCAGTGGGATGTTATTGCAGGAGTAGGACAGTGGTATGTCCCTGCAGGAGCAGGGCAGTGAGATGTTATTGCAGGAGTAGGACAGTGGGATGTCCCTGCAGGAGCAGGGCAGTGGGATGTTATTGCAGGAGTAGGACAGTGGTATGTCCTTGCAGCATCAGGGCAGTGGTATGTCCCTGCAGGATCAGGGCAGTGGGATGTTATTGCAGGAGTAGGACAGTGGGATGTCCCTGCAGGAGCAGGGCAGTGGGATGTTATTGCAGGAGTAGGACAGTGGTATGTCCTTGCAGCATCAGGGCAGTGGTATGTCCCTGCAGAAGCAGGGCAGTGGGATGTTATTGCAGGAGTCGGACAGTGGTATGTCCTTGCAAGAGCAGGGTAGTGGTATGTCCTTGCAGGACCAGGACAATGGTGTGTCATTGCATGAGCAGGACAGTGGGATGTTCTTGCATGATCATGACAGTGGGATGTCACTGCAGGAGCAGGACAGTGGGATGTTTTTGCAGGAGCAGGAAAGTGGGATGTTCTTGCAGGAGCAGGAAAGTGGTATATCCTTGCAGGAGCAGGACAGTGAGATGTCACTGTAGGATCAAGACAGTGGGATGTCACTGTAGGAGCAGGACAGTGGTATATCCTTGCAGGAACAGGAAAGTGGTATGTCGTTGCAGGGTCTTTAAGCAGACCAGCCCCTCCTAAAGACCACCAGCAGTGCCACTAAGTCAACCTCAAATCGCACCAACGATCTTCGACAAGGCCTCAGGAAAAGATCAAACTCGCCTTCTAGCAGAGAAGGCACCACATACCAGGGATTTCCTGTTGGCTTCCTTAATTCTTCCCTGAAACCCTCACCGCCACATGCAACCCATTCGCATCAATGTAGCTCTTCATACCTCCTCCATGGTCAAATACAGATGTAGCCGTGGAAGCACGTCGGCACACCATTTTCAAGCGAATGGTCTCGTGAACATTACCTCTGCACTCGGCCATTTTTCTGTTTATTCATTTACAGTCATTCATTACTTTTTTTTTTTTTGGTGGGGAAGGGGTTGTAGATTCATATGGCTTTGAGAAGCGGGAGGGGGGTGAGAATTGATGGTTTCTGGGGGTGTGGGCCGAGTCAGGGGGTTACATTTGGTGATTCCCCCTGACACCGCCACAATCACACTGGTGCTGCTTGTAGAGTCATCCTTTTGTGAACTCTTGGTTCGGTGGGTACAGCGGTGGACCTGATAGATGCATGACCCATGGTTCGAGTCCAGTCTCCGCACCACGCAAACAATAAGCAGAGTGCCTATCGACAAGTGCTTTTGATAAATGATAACTGACATGTACATAATGCTGAATGTATACGTACATACATGATGAAATTAAGACACATATGCAACATCTGTTTACCTGGAGAGAGTTCCGGGGATCAACGCCCCCGCGGCCCGGTCTGTGACCATGCCTCCGGTGTATCTTTATTGAGGACGTTTCGCCATCCAGTGGCTTTATCAGTACAAATTCCAGGACATAACTTGAAGACAGTATAACTATGTACAGAAGATGAGGTAATCAGTCCCTCAACCTAGGAGTAGGTGCGAAGAGCACCGTAGTCGTGGAGATTCTGAAGCAGAAGCAAGGCGCCTGACGCTTATATACTAACGTCAGGTGGAATGGGACGTGTAGCAGACGAGGGCATAGTCACTGGTAGGCGGGATTCCCCACTCTTGTACAACGTACATACATACAAACAAATTTAAATATATATACATACATAGAACCTAGGTAGTAGGTTGGTAGACAGCAACCGCCCAGGGAGGCACTACCGTTCTGCCAATTGAGTGTAAAACGGAATCCTGTAATTGTTTTACATGATGGTAGGATTGCTGGTGTCCTTTTTTCTGTCTCATAAACATGCAAGATTTCAGGTATGTCTTGCTACTTCTACTTACACTTAGGTCACACTACACATACATATACAAGCATATATATACACACACCCCTCTGGGTTTTCTTCTATTTTCTTTCTAGTTCTTGTTCTTGTTTATTTCCTCTTATCTCCATGGGGAAGTGGAACAGAATTCTTCCTCCGTAAGCCATGCGTGTTGTAAGAGGCGACTAAAATGCCAGGAGCAAGGGGCTAGTAACCCCTTCTCCTGTATATATTACTGAATGTAAAAAGAGAAACTTTTTTCTTTTTGGGCCACCCTGCCTCGGTGGGATACGGCCGGTTTGTTGAAAGAAGAACATACATAGAAATAAACATGCATACAAATATACATACATATATACATAGAAATAAACATACATACATTCAAACAAATATACATATATACAAGATATATACATACAGCCATGCATACAAGCAAACATACATACAAACAAACAAATAAACATACATACATACATGCATACAAACATACATTCATACATACAAACATACACACATACAAATACACATACATACATACATACAAACATACATACATACAAATGCACATACATACATACATACATACATACATACATACATACATACATACATACATTCATACATACACACATACAAATACACATACATACATACATACATTCATACATACAAATAAACATACATATACATACATACAAATAAACATACATACAAACATACATGAAAAATACATGGCGCAGACAGAGAAATAAAGTGAAGTATGAATACTGGAGAGCTGTGCTCCAGCCAGAAGCTATTTGAAGAAGGTTTAGATTCCTTTTATAGAAACACTTCCTTTCTTGCACCTGTGGAACCTTTGTAAGTTGGCGGCGTCTTAACACTGAGGAGTGTTTGTACCGTCGGAGTCAGCAACGTCAGCACGAGTAGCAGCAGCAGTAGTAGCAGTAGCAGCAGCAGTAGTAGTAGTAGCAGCAGTAGTAGTAGTAGTAGTAGTAGTAGTAGTAGTAGCAGCAGCAGCAGTATCAGCAGCAGTAGTAGTAGCAGCAGTAGTAGTAGCAGTAGCAGCAGCAGTAGTAGTAGTAGCAGCAGTAGTAGTAGTAGTAGTAGTAGTAGTAGTAGTAGTAGTAGTAGCAGCAGCAGCAGTATCAGCAGCAGTAGTAGTAGCAGCAGTAGTAGTAGCAGTAGCAGCAGCAGTAGTAGCAGTAGCAGTAGTAGTAGCAGCAGCAGCAGTAGCAGTAGCAGTAGCAGCAGCAGCAGCAGTAGCAGTAGCAGTAGCAGCAGCAGCAGCAGTAGTAGTAGTAGTAGTAGTAGCAGCAGCAGCAGCAGCAGCAGCAACAGTGTCGGCAGCAAGGACCAGAAGCAACAGCGGCAGTGTCATCAGCAGTGGTAGCAGCAGCAGCGGCAGTGTCAGCAACAGTGGTAGCAGCAGCAGCGGCAGTGTCAGCAACAGCAGCAGCAGCAGTAGTAGTAGTAGTAGCAGCAGCAACAGTGTCGGCAGCAAGGACCAGAAGCAACAGCTGCAGTGTCATCAGCAGTGGTAGCAGCAGCAGCGGCAGTGTCAGCAACAGTGGTAGCAGCAGCAGCGGCAGTGTCAGCAACAGCAGCAGCAGCAGCAGCAGCAGTAGTAGTAGTAGTAGTAGTAGTAGCAGCAGCAACAGTGTCGGCAGCAGGGACCAGAAGCAGCAGCGGCAGTGTCATCAGCAGAAATAGCAGCAGCGGCGGCAGTGTCAGCAGCAGCAGCAGTAGTGATGGCGGTGGCAAAATACCCATTCTTTGTGTCAGCAAGCAGTGTGTTGGCCAGGGGTCTATGACCAGCCTGTAATGTCGTCTACCCCAACAAGCAGTGTGTTGACCACGGGTCTATGACCAGCCTGTAATGTCGTCTACCTCAACAAGCAGTGTTGACCACTGGTCTATAACCAGCCTGTAATGTCGTCTACCCCAACAAGCAGTGTGTTGACCACGGGTCTATGACCACCCTGTAATGTCGTCTACCCCAACAAGCAGTGTGTTGACCACTGGTCTATAACCAGCCTGTAATGTCGTCTACCTCAACAAGCAGTGTGTTGACCACGGGTCTATGACCAGCCTGTAATGTCGTCTACCTCAACAAGCAGTGTGTTGACCACTGGTCTATAATCAGCCTGTAATGTCGTCTACCTCAACAAGCAGTGTGTTGACCACGGTCTATGACCAGCCTGTAATGTCGTCTACCTCAACAAGCAGTGTGTTGACCACTGGTCTATAACCAGCCTGTAATGTCGTCTACCTCAACAAGCAGTGTGTTGACCACGGGTCTATGACCAGCCTGTAATGTCGTCTACCTCAACAAGCAGTGTGTTGACCACTGGTCTATAATCAGCCTGTAATGTCGTCTACCTCAACAAGCAGTGTGTTGACCACGGTCTATGGACCAGCCTGTAATGTCCGTCTACCTCAACAAGCAGTGTGTTGACCACTGGTCTATAACCAGCCTGTAATGTCGTCTACCTCAACAAGCAGTGTGTTGACCACGGGTCTATGACCAGCCTGTAATGTCGTCTACCTCAACAAGCAGTGTGTTGACCACTGGTCTATAACCAGCCTGTAATGTCGTCTACCTCAACAAGCAGTGTGTTGACCACTGGTCTATGACCAGCCGGTAATGTCGTCTACCTCAACAAGCAGTGTGTTGACCACTGGTCTATAACCAGCCGGTAATGTCGTCTACCTCAACAAGCAGCGCTTCTTGAAAGTACACACCTCCCTCTCTGTTACCACCTCCTCCCTTAAAATTTTGATCCCTTAAACTGTATAAAACTTAAACAAAATCTCTATATTTTCCCTCGGGAGAAAATAGTTGCCCTCTTACATACGTTGTATATTTTGTTGTATACAATTTTTTTACCAAGAAATTCGTATTCAAAGAAATAAATAGTTCTAATTATTCCTAATTAATTGTAGTTAATATGTGCGATCACGTATGTATATCCTGCGTATGCTTATATATGTATACTGTGTATATGCATGTATATCGACCCTAAGAGGCGGCGTTGGATATAATGAATGATTTAAATGATTAATTGACTGCAGGTTTGCCAGAAGGGAGAGAGAGAGGGTTGTAATGAGTCCAACTGCCCGGGGCATTATTTTATGACTTGATGGGGAGAGAGAGAGAGAGAGAGAGAGAGAGAGAGAGAGAGAGAGAGAGAGAGAGAGAGAGAGAGAAGAGAGAGAGAGAGAGAGAGAGGACACAGATGTTCCTAAAGCCAGATTTCGAGAATTGTATTTTTTTAAGTGAGGCAGGTAATGGAGTCAGGTTTCACTGGCTGGACTGTGACAGTTTTTTTAAAGTGCTTAAATGCATTTTCAGCTCGCATGCTTTAACTCATCTCTCTCTCTCTCTCTCTCTCTCTCTCTCTCTCTCTCTCTCTCTCTCTCTCTCTCTCTCTCTCTCTCTCTCTCTCTCTCTCTCTCTCTCTCTCTCATTACACACAAAACGCCACATAGGTGCATCATCGAAACTCTAACTTTGCTTGCTATTATATTAATTGCCTTACACCAACTAAATATTTGTAAACCACACACACACATGAGGCAGGGAGAGAGTGGACCAAGTAGCGACCAGTGAAGAGGCGGGGCTAGGAGCTTTGAATCGACCCCTGCAACCACAACTAGGTGAGTACACACGGGAGACAATAAACGTAGAGAGCCAATATTATGGTAGCAAACTTTATATGGTAACATGTCGGGAAAATCTGGCGAGAACCAGCGAGGTTGTACCTGATATTCACCCTCAGTGAATTTGACGTGGGTGCAGAAGACCAGGAGAGGCCCCTAGGTACTAGCAACTACACGCTAGTGAGGTTCGAATACCCTGTAGTAGAAAACGTGAAGAGAAACATAGCAAGGGTGGGAAGGGAGAAACCAAACTTCAGAAGAGGAGACAATATAGCCACGAGAGAAGTCCTGAGTATAGCGCAGTGGGGAAAGGGAGTTGAAGAGAATGAGATAATGGAGTATGTAGGTGGAGAGTGCCGGGAGGCAGAGGAGAGATCCATACCAGACGCAGAAGAAACAAAGGTAAGAAGAGAGAGCCTCTGGCTCACCCACACGTCCAGAAAGGTAAAAGCTAATATCGCAAGAGCGGGGAAAAATAGGGAACGTAATGTAGATAAATGGTTCAGAGAACCGACAGGTGGATAAATTAGACGCATGTGCAACGCTTGGGTATCTTTATTGAGGAAACGTTTCGCCACACAGTGGCTTCATCAGTCCAATACAAAGAAGAACGGTGAAGATCAGGAGGAGTTTGAAGTAATCAGTCCCTCTGCCTGGAGTCGATGTAATCAGTCCATCACTTTTGATTAATGGACTGATTACCTCAAACTCCTTCTGATCTTCATCATTCTTCTTTGTATTTGACTGATGAAGCCACTGTGTGCTGAAACGTTTCCATAATAAAGATTCCCAAGTGTTGCACATGTGTCTAATTTATCATGGAAAGAAATTAAGAGTAGAAAGCAAAGAAGCAGAACCAGAAACCAATACGCAAGGGTAGAAAAAAACAAAATATTAAGGACCAATATAAGAATGAGTTAGTATGCAAAGGCAGGTGAGGGCCAGAACAGGTGAGGGCCAGGGCAGGTCAGGACCAGGGAAGGTCAGGGCCAGAACAGGTCAGGGCCAGGTAATAAGACTGAACAGGGAGGTAGGAGGGTTCACAAGAAATGACCAGCACGTCTACGAGGAGATGAACAAGCGATTACAGCAGGTATTCTTGGAGGAAATAGTGCTAAAACCAGTGAATTAGAGAGAGAGAGTGCGTCGAAGAGGACTGGATGCAGTACACAACAGGAGAAGAGGTGAAGAATCTACTGATGCCTCTCGGTGGGTTCTGAGGAGCTGACTGATTGTGTGAACTTCTTGCTAACATCTCCAAGTCACTTGACACAGAACACTTGCCAGAGGTGTAGTGGACAACAAACGTTGTCTCACTATATAAGAAAGTGGACAAACAAGGTAGCATTGAAGTACAGAGCAGCTGTCACTGACATGTATAGAGTGTAAGATAATGGAGACGATAACTAGAAGAGTAGCAGTGGAGCACCTAGACGCCAGCTGGTTCATGAACACCAACTAGCACCGGGGTTAGAATAATAATTATTATTATTATTTCTGCATGTACAAGGTATACAGGCCCAGCTGACATCAATGACATACTACTATATAGAAAGCCTCTTGTTATGCTGAACATTTTGGGAAAAATTAGATCAGTTTTGTCCTAGGATGCGACCCTCACCAGTCGACTAACACCCAGGCACCCATTTTACTGATGGGTGAACATAGACAGTAAGTGTGTTATGGAAACACGTCCTAATGTTATCCAGCCGTACCGGGGATTCAAACTCCGGACCTCAGTGTGTGAGCTGAGTGCGCTAGAGATCGAGCTACAGGACACCTTGTCTTATACAGTATTCTCTACGTTGTTTCCGCACTGAAATAAGAAACCATTGTTAGATTAACCTTTAGACTGCTGAAAGTACGTTAAGGTAAGCTGTCTGACTGTACCTTCCAGAGATTGTAACTCACACTGATTGTGCTCTGTATTATTGTATGATTGCGATATATTATTCTGTGATTGTGGTGCGTTATTGAGTGATTGTGGTGTATTATTCTGCCATTGTGGTCTATATAATTGTGGTGTATGATTGTGATGCATTATTGTGGTGAGCTATTGTTTAATTGTGGTGTGTTATTGTGTGGTTGTGGTGTGTTATTGCATAATTGTGGTTGTTATTGTGTGGTTGTGGTGTGTTATTGTATAATTGTGGTGTGTTATTGTGTGGTTGTGGTATGTTATTGTATAATTGTGGTTGTTATTGTGTGGTTGTGGTGTGTTATTGTATAATTGTGGTTGTTATTGTGTGGTTGTGGTATGTTATTGTATAATTGTGGTTGTTATTGTGTGGTTGTGGTGTGTTATTGTATAATTGTGGTGTGTTATTGTATAATTATCGCGTGTTATTGTATAATTATGGTATGTTATTGTATAATTGTGGTGTGTTATTGTATAATTGTGGTGTGTTATTGTATAATTATAGCGTGTTATTGTATAATTATGGTATGTTATTGTATAATTGTGGTGTGTTATTGTGTTATTTTATGATTATACTTTATTATTGTATGATTATGGTGTGTTATTGTATAATTATAGCGTGTTATTGTATAATTGTGGTATGTTATTGTATAATTGTGGTGTGTTATTGTGTTATTTTATGATTATACTCTATTATTGTATGATTATGGTGTGTTATTGTATAATTGTGCTGTTGTTGAAGCTCCATACAGAGCATTTCCTTCTCATTCTGTATACACTGATAACTGTGTATATGTCAGTGTATATACACTGAGGTGTGTATCTCTCGTTGTATATACACTGAGGTGTGTATCTCTCGTTGTATATATACTGATAGCTGTGTATATATCAGTGTATATACACTGAGAGGTGTGTATCTCTCGGTGTATATACACTGAGATGTACGTATGTATCTCGGTGTATATACACTGAGAGGTATGTATCTCGGTGTATATACACTGAGAGGTATGTATCCCTCGGTGTATATACACTGAGAGGTATGTATCTCTCGGTGTATATACACTGAAAGGCATGTATCTCGGTGTATATACACTGATAGCTGTGTATATATCAGTGTATATACACTGAGAGATATGTATATCTGTGTATATACACTGAGAGGAATGTATCTCTCGGTGAATATACACTGAGAGGTATGTATCTCTCGGTGTATATACACTGAGAGGTATGTATCTCTGTGTATATACACTGAGAGGTATGTATCTCTCAGTGTATATACACTGAAAGGTATGCATCTCTCAGTGTATATACAGGAAAAACAAGCTGGTTAAAAGATGGTTAAAACTACCATCACACGACCCCAGTAAACTACTACAACACGACCACAAATTACCACAACACGACCAGAGTAAACTACTACCACACGGCCACAGTAAACTACCACAACTCAACCACGAACTACCACCTCATGACCACAGAAAACTACCGCCACATGGCCAAAGTAAACTACCGCCACACGGCCACAGTAAACTACCACAACACGACCAGAGTAAACTACCACCACGGCCACAATAAGCTACCACAAAGTAACCACCACAGTAAACTTCCGCCACACAACCAATGTAAACTACCACAACACGCAGGGTAAACTACCACAACACGACCAGAGTAAGCTACCACCGCACGACAACAGTAAACTACCACCACACGACCACGAACTACCACAACACGACCACCACAAAAAACTGCCACAAACTACCACCACACGACCACAAACTACCACCACACGACCACAGTAAACTACCACAACACGACAACAAACTACCACAACACGACCACAAACTACCACCACACGACAACAAACTACTACACGACCACAAACTACCACCAAACGACAACAAACTACCACCAAACGACAACAAACTACCACCACACGACCACAAACTACCACCACACGACAACAAACTACCACCACGCGACCACAAACTACCACCACACGACCACAAACTACCACCACACGACCACAAACTACCACCACACGACAACAAACTACCACCACACGACCACAAACTACCACTACACGACCAAAAACTACCACCACACGACCACAAACTACCACCACAAGACCACAAACTACCACCACACGACCACAAACTACCACCACACAACAAACTACCACAACACGACCACAAACTACCACCACACGACCACAAACTACCACCACACGACCACAAACTACCACAGTAAATAAGACAAGAGAGGAAGCCTCTTAATTAGATTCAAGCTATCTAGATATTCCATTAAGATTGGCTAAAAGAATTTTTGGGAAGCAGAGGCAGTAGTAACTACACGCAAGGTACTTAGAAGAGAGAGAGAGAGAGAGAGAGAGAGAGAGAGAGAGAGAGAGAGAGAGAGAGAGAGAGAGAGAGAGAGAGAGAGAGAGAGAGAGAGGAGAAGCCCTGGCCTCTTTCCCTCACAGGTCAGTCTTGGCTTATCTCAGAGTCTGTTATTCACTCAGTTATATATATTTTTCAGTTTTTCATTTAGTATATTTACCCTGGTATCTGACATTGTTTTATTTGTATTTTTTAGGGTAAATGTATATAATTTTTGGATATTTTTTGTGTATTGTATATAGATGACGTGGATAATATACACCGGAAAGTGTCTCACAGTATATATACACCGATGTGTATATATATACCCAGAGAGGCGGATGCCTCAGTGTATATGCACCGAGAGGTATATTTCTTAATGTATTATACACTGAAAGGTACATCTCTCTGTGTATACACATCGAAAATTGTATGTCTCACTGTATATACACCGAGAGGTTCTTGTTTCTCTGTGTATATACACTGATAGTTTACCTTTATCCTTGTTTAAGGTATTAAAGCTTCTTGACTAGTGGCTACCAGGTAGGATGCAGCCTTAATGACCCTCGTGTAGCGGATAGGCCTTAAACCCCCATTACCCAACCAGCCATATGGGTTAGATCGTCTCAGCTTCCACCGAGAACAGTACGAACCCCAGCTTTATTGATCTTGATGTACAAGTGTCGTGACGTATGTGAGACTGTACATTACTTTGTTCAGTAGAGATGTTTGTACTGCTAATGCGGACTGACAAATATCTCCCTGCCTGGAGTCTCTCTGGAGAGTGTTCCGGGGGTCTACGTCCCCTTGGTTCCTTCCCAGACCAGGCTTCAGGGATGTGGCTTTGGTAGGAGACCACAGTACTCATTCCTTTACCATGATCTTTTGACATGGACTATGAAAAGTTATCACCACCACCAACACCACTAACTATCACCACCATTCACTATTTGCTATCACCAGCACCACCATACACTACTGTTACTACCACCACCGCTACTCACTACTATTACTACCACCACCACAGCTCATTATCACCAGCAACACCACTTACTACTGTCACCAGCACCACCACTCACTATTCTCACCACTAACATCACTCACTACTATCACCACCAACACCAGTCACTACTATCACCAGCAACACCACTATCACCACCAACATCACCCCCACTAGCATCACTACTGGCTACCACCATCACTAGTTCCTACTAACTATCCCAACTACGACAACAGGGAAAACTTGCACTGGTAGGCAGGTAACCAGCGCCTGAGAGATCTGCAGCCTCCCATACTGCTGTCCACCCCAGTGTTGTCTACCAGACCTGTGCACTCAAGTGTACTCAAGTATCTAACAGTGCACCAAGGGTGGGAGGTGAGGTAAAAGAAGGGAAGGGAAGGGGAGGAAATAGAAGGGAAGGGGAGAAAATAAAAGGGAAATAGAAGGGAAGGAAGGGAATGGTGAAGAAAGGGAAGGGGAGGGAAAGGAAAGGAAGGGGAGGGAAGGGAAAGGAAGGAAGGGAAAGAAGGGAAGGGAAAGAAGGGAAGGGAAAGGAGGGTAGGGAAGGGGTTGTCTCAGTTCCGTGATGGAACACCGACTTAAGTCTCACCGAAATATTTTTTTTTAATTAAAGTTTGGCCAGGATGTAATACCAGGCTGGAGCGCCTCGCTCCTCCAGGGAGGCTGCCAGCTTCAGGGGCTCTGGATCCAGGGAGTCAGAGCTGCTTAACCTAAATCAAACCTCATTCTCTCCCAGTAACCCAGGACACACCACCGTTAATATTACAATTAAGTGAGAATTCAGATACACCATGAACCAGGACTCGAACCCTTAAGTAGTGTGTAAGACGAGTCACACATACACACACACACACACACACACACACAAGAGAATTGCTAAAAAATAGTGAGGTGAAGAAATTTTAAGAGGATACAAGGAAGAGGAGAACACCAAGACAAGGAAGAAAAAGGAGCAATAATGTTGCGGGAACAGAGAAAGGAGCGAGCGAGAATGAAGAGTAACGGCAAGCTGAACGACCCGTTCACCGGCGGACGACACAC
This sequence comes from Cherax quadricarinatus, assembly GCF_026875155.1. Lineage (NCBI taxonomy): Eukaryota > Metazoa > Arthropoda > Malacostraca > Decapoda > Parastacidae > Cherax > Cherax quadricarinatus. Next base: position 5,031,823 of record NC_069455.1, on the reverse strand, counting down.
GTTCAGTGCGCGAGTATTGGAAGAAAGTCCCTCCCTCTCCCCCTGTGAGTGCAGCCAGTGACCCGGAGCACAAGTGTACTCATGGCAGGCAAAGTTGGGCTGGAAGGCAGGAATAACGGGGTGTAGTGGGCTGGAACACCGTCTGGATGGACTGTATTAGAAGTGGCGAAGTTTTGTTAGTGGGAGGTTGTGGGTCAGGACCCCACTGGACGATCCTTCCAGTCACTCATGATTCCGAGTGACTGCTTCACCCTACCTACAAGTCTGACTCCAACACAATGGCCTCTCCTTCCAGTCACTCATGACTTCCAGTGACTACTCCACCCTACCTACAAGTCTGACTCCAACACAATGGCCTCTCCTTCCAGTCACTCATGACTTCCAGTGACTGCTTCACCCTACCTGCAATTTTGAAGGTAGGGTGACCTTTCCAGAGGCTGCGTGTGGCAACCTCTGGAAAGGTCACCTCAGATGCTTTGTTTTCTTAGCAACATTCCGGAAAGGTCGTTTCATGTGTTCATTTTGTTATTAACATTCCGGAAAGGTCGCTTCATGTGTTTATTTTGTTACTAACATTCCGGAAAGGTCGCTTCATGTGTTTATTTTGTTACTAACATTCTGGATAGGTCGATTCATGTGTATATTTTGTTAATAACATTCTCGAAAGGTCCCACAACCAAAACGTATCCAGTAAGTGTCGTAAGTGCACTTGTTCTGTCATCCATGTTATCACAGCACAACATACTTGTACACCGGGAAATACACCCCCCCCCCACACACAGCGGTGCTCCTCTGTTCCATATTTACGTCCACATGTACACCTGAATGCATGTACCTCTCTGCTGCCTATATATAATAATATATATATATAATATATATATATATATATATATATATATATAATATATATATATATATATATATATTATATATATATATATATATATTATATATATATATATATATATTATATATATATATATATATATATATATATATTATATATATATATATATATATATATATATATATATATATATATATATATATATATATATATATATATATATATATATATATATCACCATTTATAAGCAAGTCTAATAGGCTGTTTTGGACTTGATAAAGCTAGCTGCCTGGGTGAACACTTCAGAGTGTATCTAAGAGGCCAACTAAAACACAATATGATAGGATACAACCCAAATATGGAACAAGAACTTACTCCATACTTACATTAAGTGGATGATATTATTACTACTATACTATACTATTCCTAATAATAATAATAATAATAATAATAATAATAATAATGCTACTACTACTACTACCACTACTGCTACTACTACTACTGCTGCTACTACTACTGCTGCTACTATTATTACTACTACTGCTACTAATATTACTACTACTACTACTACTACTACTATTGCTGCTGCTGCTACTATTATTATTATTACTACTACTGCTTCTAATACTATTACTACTACTACTACTACTGCTACTACTATTACTATTTTTATTACTACTACTACTATTACTATTGCTTCTAATACTATTACTACTACTACTGCTACTACTACTATTACTACTGCTATACTACTACTACTACTACTACTACTACTGCTACTACTACTTCGACTACTGCTGCTGCTACTGCTATTACTGCTACTACTGCTACTACTGCTACTACTACTACTACTACTACTACTACTACTACTGCTGCTACTGCTGCTGCTACTGCTACTACTACTACTGCTACTACTACTACTACTACTACTACTACTGCTGCTGCTACTACTGCTGCTACTGGTACTACTGCTACTGCTACTACTGCTGCTACTACTACTACTACTACTACTGCTACTACTGCTGCTGCTACTACTACTACTACTACTACTACTACTACTACTACTACTGCTGCTACTGGTACTACTGCTACTGCTACTACTACTACTACTACTGCTACTGCTACTGCTACTGCTGCTACTACTACTACTACTACTACTACTACTACTACTACTGCTGCTGCTACTACTGCTGCTACTGGTACTACTGCTACTGCTACTACTACTACTACTACTACTACTGCACTGCTACGCTACTACTTACTACTACTACTGCTACTGCTACTGCTGCTGCTACTACTACTCTACTACTCTTACTAAGCTATGCTACTGCGCTACTACTACTACTACTACTAGCTACTGCTACTGCTGCTACTACTACTACTACTACTACTACTACTACTGCTGCATACTGCTACTCTACTACTAGCTACTACTACTACTACTAACTACTGCTACTATGCTACTGCTGCTACTACTACTACTACTACTACTGCTACTACTACTACTACTACTACTACTACTACTGCTACTGCTACTGCTGCTACTACTACTACTACTACTACTACTACTACTACTACTACTGCTACTGCTACTGCTGCTACTACTGCTACTACTACTACTACTACTACTACTACTACTGCTACTGCTACTGCTGCTACTACTACTACTACTACTACTCTACTGCTACTGCTACTGCTACTACTTACTACTACTACTACTATCACTACTACTCTACTACTCTACTACGCTACTGACTGCTACTACTACTACTACTACTACTACTACTACTAGCTACTGCTACTGCTGTACTTACTACTATACTACACTACTACTGACTACTGCTACTACTACTACTACTACTACTACTGCTACTGCTGCTACTACTACTACTACTAAGCTACTTCTTACTCTACTACTACTACTACTACTACTGCTACTGCTGCTACTACTACTACTACTACTACTACTACTACTTACTGCTACTGCTGCTACTACTACTACTATACACTACTCATACTGCTACTGCTTACTACTATACACTACTACTACTACTACTACACTACTACTACTGCTACTGCTACTGCTAGCTACTACTACTATACTACTAACTACTACTACTACTAACTGGTACTACTATACAACTATATACTATATTTTAAATATTATTATTATTATTATTATTATTATTATTATTATTTATTATTACTACTACTACTACTACTACTAATAATAATAATAATAATAAATTATTATTGTTATAATTATTATTTCCGTATTATACATAGGTTTACAAAAACGGATGACATGGTACTAGTAGACATGAGCAGCCACTGATTACATAGAGCATCTATATTAAACATTACTTATATTCTAAAGGGGTGGGCCGGTAAGCTAGCGGAAGGCCTCGGTCAGATGACCAAAAGCTCCAGCTGTGGTCGTGGGTGACTAAGACCCGCGTCAGAAAACACTTCTCCTGTTTCCTACAAACCTTACCTAACCTAACCTTACCCAGAACATTTCGGCGCACAAATATTCACTCAGACCAGTAACAAACTTACCACACCAGGCAGAGTGCGCATTATGATCATCTCTCTGTTAAAATGGGGCGCATTCTCTTCCCCGCAGGTGCCGCAGCGGGGGACCTGCTGAGAGGAGTGGAGGTACCCCAGTACGCCTTCGCTGGAGGAGAAGCCAAGCTGGGGTGCTCCTACGACCTCCGGGCCACCCGACTCTACTCTCTCAAGTGGTACCACAACGGTACCGAGTTCTACCGCTACGTTCCCACTGAGAGAGTCACGCCCATCAACATTAAACCTAGCCACAAGTTCTTAGTCACGGTCAGTCCATTTCTAACACTCTTGTACCTTGTAGTCTACTAGTGTCTAGTAGTTTTTTAATGCTATCTAGTAGATTTCTAGTGTTAATTAGCGTATTCCAGCATATTTAAAGGTATGCCGTGGCTAGGTTGGTAGCACACATTGAGTGTCCGTGGTTCGATTCCCGGCATGGGTGGAAACGTTGGTCAGGTTTCCTTATACCTGCTGTCCCTGTTCACCTAGCAGTAAGTAGGTACCCGGGTGTTAATCACCTTACACCTACTGCCCCTGTTCACCTAGCAGTAAGTAGGTACCCGAGTGTTAATCACCTTACACCTGCTGCTCCTGTTCACCTAGTAGTAAGTAGGTACCCGGGTGTTAATCATCTTACACCTGCTACCCCTGTTCACCTAGCAGTAAGTAGGTACCCGGGTGTTAATCATCTTACACCTGTTCACCTAGCAGTAAGTAGGTACCTGAGTGTTTGTGGACTGGTGTCGGTGGCATCCTGGGGGGTAGTATACCTCAGAGAGAACTGGGCTTTGAAACGAGTTGAGGTTGGATAACAGCACTTAGCGTGATGGTGGCGGTGGTAGTGGTAGTAGTGGCAGTGGTAGTAGTGGTAGTGGTGGCAGTGGTAGTAGTGGCAGTGGTAGTAGTGGCAGTAGTAGTAGTAGTGGCAGTGGTAGTAGTGGCAGTGGTAGTAGTGGCAGTGGCAGTGGTAGTAGTGGCAGTTGTGGTATGTAACGTACATATAGGCATACCTCCTGACCAGTGAACCAGGTTCTGTGGGTGTAACGAGTAGGGGTCCCGTCGTTATACCAGTATCTCGGTTCAACCAGCCAATCACAAGGAAGCTCACCAGAGCTGTGAAGCGATGTGATACACTCGTGAATCGTCCCTGGCAGACTTACCTTCCCTGCTGGTCATTACAGTTCTCACCGGGTCTTATTCTTGCATTTGTCTCATTGATCACAGTGTCTTATTCTTGCATTTGTCTCATTGATCACAGTGTCTTATGCTTGCATTTGTCTCATTGATCACAGTGTCTTATTTTTGCATTTGTCTCATTGATCACAGTGTCTTATTCTTGCATTTGTCTCATTGATCACAGTGTCTTATTCTTGCATTTGTCTCATTGATCACAGTGTCTTATGCTTGCATTTGTCTCATTGATCACAGTGTCTTATTTTTGCATTTGTCTCATTGATCACAGTGTCTTATGTTTGCATTTGTCTCATTGATCACAGTGTCTTATTCTTGCATTTGTCTCATTGATCACAGTGTCTTATTCTTGCATTTGTCTCATTGATCACAGTGTCTTATGTTTGCATTTGTCTCATTGATCACAGTGTCTTATTCTTGCATTTGTCTCATTGATCACAGTGTCTTATGCTTGCATTTGTCTCATTGATCACAGTGTCTTATTCTTGCATTTGTCTCATTGATCACAGTGTCTTATCTGATTTGTTCATTGATCACAGTTTGCTCTGCATTTGTCTCATTGATCACAGTGTCTTATTGCTTGCATTTGTCTCATTGATCACAGTGTCTTATTCTTGCATTTGTCTCATTGATCACAGTGTCTTATCTTGCATTTGTCTCATTGATCACAGTGTCTTATGTTTGCATTTGTCTCATTGATCACAGTGTCTTATTCTTGCATTTGTCTCATTGATCACAGTGTCTTATGTTTGCATTTGTCTCACTGTACATAATATAAATACTGTACATAGGCTGTAATATTCTGTAAATATCAGCTTGTTTTGGTGAAGGATATATGATTCAGTTATTCTCTGCTGTCTTTGTTCCCAAGTGGTAGTCGCATTTTAGCAAGGTGTACAGGCCATATCTACACCTGTGGTATTGGTGGTGGGTGGTGGTTAGTGGTTTTTGCTGGTAGTGTTTGTGGTGGTAGTTGTAGTGGGTGTTGCATCACCCACCTACCACCAATACCACCACCACTGGTAGTGGTAGCAGTGGCGGTGGTAAGTGGGTGATGCAGTACTTGTTTTTCCCAGTATAATTGGTGTTCCATAATCGATAACAATAGTGATAAGGACCTCGTTACCAGAGGTTAACGACTTTGTCTCTCTCTCTCTCTCTCTCTCTCTCTCTCTCTCTCTCCCCTCACTCTCACACCTGTGTCCCCATTGTCACCCAACACTGTTCACCAACCACTGTGTCACCCAACCACTGTGTCACCCAACCGCTGTGTCAACCAAGCACTGTGTCACCCAACCACTGTGTCACCCAACCACTGTGTCAACCAAGCACTGTGTCAACCAAGCACTGTGTCACCCAACCACTGTGTCACCCAACCGCTGTGTCAACCAAGCACTGTGTCACCCAACCACTGTGTCACCCAACCACTGTGTCAACCAAGCACTGTGTCAACCAAGCACTGTGTCACCCAACCAATGTGTCACCCAACCACTGTGTCACCAAGCACTGTGTCAACCAAGCACTGTGTCACCAACACTGTGTCAACCAACACTGTGTCACCCAACCACTGTGTCACCCAACCACTGTGTCAACCAAGCACTGTGTCACCCAACCACTGTGTCACCCAACCACTGTGTCAACCAAGCACTGTGTCAACCAAGCACTGTGTCAACCAAGCACTGTGTCACCCAACCAACACTGTGTCAACCAACACTGTGTCAACCAAGCACTGTGTCAACCAAGCACTGTGTCAACCAAGCACTGTGTGACCCAAGCACTGTGTCAACCAAGCACTGTGTCAACCAAACACTGTGTCAACCAAGCACTGTGTCAACCAACCACTGTGTCAACCAATCACACATGTTGTTCATCCTAGACTACTGTGTTGCCAGGCGACCATATATAGGTGAGTACACACACATAGGAGCTGTGAATCGACCCCTGCAACCATATGTAGATGAGTACACACATACGGAGCTTCAAATAACTATGACTGACACAGCGACCTTAACACAACCAGGATGAACAACAATGCACAATTGACATCGTGCATCATATGAAAAATAAATCCCGGCTATTGTTGCCATGACAACGCATTGTTGTTTACATTTCTCCCCGGCATTCATTGATGACAAAAATTGCAAAATAGATTATTAAATCAGTGTTAATTAAATTACAATAGAATGCATGTATATTATTATTATTTTATTATTATTATTATTATTATTATTATTATTATTATTATTATTATTATTATTATTATTATTATTATTATTATATTAATTGATTAGACCTGACACAACGAATCATAATGAGTCATTTATCATACCTTATGACAACAATAATCAAATCTGCTACCCGTTTATCCCAAGTCCATGTTTATCAGTGGTTACCTTGCCTGACAACAACACACTTCAAATCCCCAAACCACTAGTCCACCTCTTGAAATTTAATGCACCCACACGTACCTGCTGGATGCTCAAGCCACCTACTGATCAAAACCTCGGTCATACCCTTCCTGCAACAAGAACCTTCAGTACTATCACCTCAGGTGTAGTACAGACATAGAGATCCAACCTTACACCATGACCAAACACTCCTAAGAACCAATGATCCAACCTTTCACTATGACCAAACACTCCCGAGGACCCCTGATCCAACCTTACACCATGACCAAACACTCACAAGTATCACTGATCCAACCTTTCACCGTGACCAAACACTTACAACAACCACTGATCCAACCTTTCACTATGACCAAACACTCACCACAACCGCTGATCCAACCTTTCACCATGACCAAACACTCACAAGAACCACTGATCCAACCTTTCAGTATGACCAAACACAACACACACTGATCCAACCTCTCACCATGACCAAACGCTCACAAGAATCATTGATCCAACCTTTCACCATGACCAAACACTCAAACAACCACTGATCCACAGCAACCTAGTTCACATGACCAACACTCCAAACAGAAACACACTGATCCAACCTTTCAGCATGACCAAACACGACAACCACTGATCCAACCTTTCACCATGACCAAACACTCACAACAACCACTGATCCAACCTTTCACCATGACCAAACACAAAAACAACAACTGATCCAACCTCTCACCATGACCAAACACTCACAACAACCACTGATCCAACCTTTCACCATGACCAAACACAAAAACAACAACTGGTCCAGCCTCTCACCATGACCAAACACTCACAACAACCACTGATCCAACCTTTCACCATGACCAAACACTCACAAGAACCACTGATCCAACCATTCACCATGACCAAACACTCACAAGAATCACTGATCCAACCTTTCATCATGACCAAACACTCACAACAACCACTGATCCAACCTTTTACCATGATCAAACACTCACAAGAATCACTGATCCAACCTTTCAGTATGACCAAACACGACAACCACTGATCCAACCTTTCACCATGACCAAACACTCACAACAACCACTGATCCAACCTTTCACCATGACCAAACACTCACAAGAATCACTGATCCAACCTTTCAGCATGACCAAACACTCACAACAACCACTGATCCAACCTTTCACCATGACCAAACACTCACAACAACCACTGATCCAACATTTCACCATGACCAAACACTCACAACAACTGATCCAACCTTTCACCATGACCAGACACTCAGAACAACCACTGATCCAACATTTCACCACGACCAGACACTCAGAACAACCACTGATCCAACCTGTCACCATGACCAAACACTCACAACAACCACTGATCCAACCTTTCACCATGACCAAACACTCAGAACAACCACTGATCCAACCTGTCACCATGACCAAACACTCACAACAACCACTGATCCAGCCTGTCACCATGACCAAACACTCACAACAACCACTGATCCAACATTTCACCATGACCAAACACTCACAACAACCACTGATCCAACCTTTCACCATGACCAAACACTCAGAACAACCACTGATCCAACATTTCACCACGACCAGACACTCAGAACAACCACTGATCCAACCTGTCACCATGACCAAACACTCACAACAACCACTGATCCAACCTGTCACCATGACCAAACACTCAGAACAACCACTGATCCAACCTTTCACCATGACCAAACACTCACAACAACCACTGATCCAACCTTTCACCATGACCACACTCACAACAACCACTGATCCAACCTTTCACCATGACCAAACACTCACAACAACCACTGATACAACCTTTCGCCATGACCAAACACTCACAACAACCACTGATCCAACCTTTCACCATGACCAAACACTCACAACAACCACTGATCCAACCTTTCACCATGACCAAACACTCACAACAACCACTGATCCAACCTTTCGCCATGACCAAACACTCACAACAACCACTGATCCATCCTTTCACCATGACCAAACACTCTCACATCATCTTTCTCCGTGTTTTTAATTTCATTTCTTATGCTGTGCTTTTTTATTATTGGTAGCCTTGAAAAATGCGCTAAAAACTCATGGGTCATAACTTAAATAAAACATTAGTCTCGCAAACATTACCCTTAATAAAATATAGAGAAAAACTTCAGCTCCACTTCTTCAGATGCTGATGATAATAAGAATAATAATAGCAGTAGTAACAGTAGTAGTAGTAGTAGTGGTAATTGTAATAGTAATAGTAGTAGTAACTGCAGTAGTAATAGTAGTAGTAGTTATAGTGGTAATAGTATTTGTTGTAGTAATAGTACTAGTTGTAGTAGTATTTAGTAATAGCAGAACTAATACTAGTTGTAATAGTAACAAATACATTAATATTCCTTCATACAGGTTACTGATGGTAAGTAATTAATTATATTTATTGAGGAATATTTATACTCCTCAAAAAAAACATTTACCCCAAAAACGGTTTTCCAATTTTGGAGAATGTCCATTGTGAGAGTCTTTAAGAGAGTTGTGGAGCCTCTCTCTCTCTCTCTCTCTCTCTCTCTCTCTCTCTCTCTCGCTCTCCTCTCGCTCTCTCTCTCTCTCTCTCTCTCTCTCTCTCTCTCTCTCCTCTCTCTCTCTCTCGCTCTCGCTCGCTCTCTCGCTCGCTCGCTCGCTCGCGCGCGCAATTGCTTACCAATAGCCACTTTTTTTATTTCTCCACTTTATTTTTGAGAGGAGGACTTTTCATGGGTTTTTATTTTTTTCCATGGCTTTCATTGCGGCTTTTATTTTATTTGGTGTTTCCTGTCGTGAGTTTCTTTTTTTTTATTGTTCCGTTCGTTGGTTCACTGGATTTGAAGCCTGTCGACTACACCATGCACGAGAGTTATTAAGGCTGTATATCTCATATTATTATTTTCTGTGTGGACTTTCGAAATACACATACACACACACACACACACACACACTCACACACACACACACACACACACACACACACACACACACACACACACACACACACACACACACACACAGCTACAACTCCACCTCTGTCGAGTACAAATAGGTGAGTACACACACACAGGCAGTATGACTCAATCCCTGCAACCACATATGGGTGAGTACACTCTCTCTCTCTCTGTCTCTCTCTCTCTCTCTCTCTGTCTTCTGTCTCGTCTCTCTCTGTCTCTGTCTCTCTCTCTCTCTCTCTCTCTCTCTCTCTCTCTCTCTCTCTCCTCTCTCTCTCTCTCTCTCTCTCTCTCCCTCCTCCCTCCCCCTTCTCCCTGTTTAAAAATTAGATACCCTCCACCTCAATCTTTGCATCTAGTGCTCCTTTCATCACCTTTTCCATTTTCTCCCTCTCTTTCTTTATGTCTGTTCTTGCCTTTCCCTTCACATCTCCCTTTCTCTGCTGTGCTGCTGGTCGGTGTCGGTATGGGTGCCAGTCAAAATCAGAGCCGAAATCAAGATTTCGGCTCTCTTGTCGGTGGTTTATAGGACAATTTACAGCATACGCCGTACGCCGTGCCAGAAGTCTTTCTCTGATGCCAGTGCAAATTGTCCATCTCACGGGTAATCTCATGTTTAACCTCCTCACACCTCACCTCTCTCTCGCCAGGAGGTGTCACGGGACGAGCGACGTGTAGAGGTATCACTGACGAGGCTGCAAGTGTCGGCCTCCGGACAGTACCGCTGTGAGGTGATCGCAGAGCACCCGAGCTTCAGGACGGAGGTGGCCAGCGCTAACATGACGGTCCTGAGTGAGTACCTAACTCTTCTTCTTTCTTATTCCACTTGTTCCTCTACGTTACACCTCTTTTATTCCTTCTATTTACTCCTCTTGTAATGTTCCTCTTATTCACAATGTATACTTCTTTCTACCATGTATGCTTTTATTGTATACTCAGACCACTGAGTGTACATACACTGAGAGACATACACTTATCAGTGTAAATATGCTGACTTATATGCACATCTCAGTGTATGTACATGGGGATAGGCTGTACTATATACCTCTCCGTGTATAGACACTTGTAACGTCATGGGTCTACTCCACCAATCCCATGTAAGCTTTACACACCATTTTTGTGACGTCACGACCTCCTACACCAATCCTGTGTAAACTTTACAAGTCACACTGACACACTAGTTAATGGTCAAAGCTGGACTTAAACGTCGTTATAAGTGCATTTGTGTATTGTATCGGGTTATTTGTGTATTGTTCCAGTCACGGTGTTGTGCCTTTTGTTCTTTTTGTCTGGTGCAATGAATATGGTTGAGGTATACATTCATTGGTTATAATCATAACCATATTTTTAAAGTGGTGGAGTGGTAAGCCAGTGAAAGGCCTCGGTCAAATGACTAAAAGCTCCAGACAGTAACATATACCTTCGTGTTTAATTCTATGAACTGTCTCAACTATTAATATCTGTCCGTACTAAGGCCTAAAACTATCCTCATGCCACATTTATAGGCCTCTTCTTTTTTCGTCTTCTTCTTCTTATTATTATTTATTATTATTATTATTATTTTATTATTATCTTCTTACTTTTATTTTCTTTTATTCTCTTCTTTATTATTATTATTATTATTATTATTTTATCCTTCTTCTTCCTCCTCCTCCTCCTCCTCCTCCTCCTCCTCCTCCTTCTTCTCCTTCTCTCTCCTGCTTCTCTCCTCCTCCTCCTCCTTCTTCTCTCCTCCTCCTCCTGTTCTCCTCTCTCTCCTCCTCTCTCCTCCCTCCTCCTGCTTCTCCTCCTCCTGCTTCTCCTCCTCCTCCTCCTCTAACATTCATCAGTTGGTAGTCCTGCGGACTTGTTTACATACAAGGGTTGGCAGCACTGAATCAATTCACTGACTTAGTTCGTTTAATTACGAATTTTAATAATCAAACATTAATTATCGTTTACATTTGTGTGATAATTACAAATAATTTGGCTCATTAAATACTGGAGAGATTGTTAAGTTTCTCAGCGATGTTGATAATGAGAAATATTGCAAGTTATTGTTTGTATTAGTTCTGAAAGGTGTACCACCTTCCCTCTCCTTCACCTCTCCCTCACCTCTCCCTCACCTCACACTCTCCTCACACTCCACATTCTCCCTCACCTCACACTCTCCTCACACTCCACATTCTCCCTCACCTCACACTCCACACTCTCCCTCACCACACTCCACTCACCTCACACTCATTCTCCCTCACCTCACACTCTCCTCACTCCACATCTCCCCCCCTCACACTCTCACTCCACTCCACATTCTCACCTCACACTCACCACTCCACATTCTCCCTCACCTCACACCCACTCCCTCTCTCTCCACTTACTCCACCATTCTCCCTCACCCATCCTCACACTCCACATTCTCCCTCCCTCACACTCCTCACACTCCCATTCTCCCTCACCTCACACTCTCCTCACTCCACATTCTCCCCACTTCACCTCTCCACTCCACTCTCACTCACTCCCCTCCTCACCCACATTCTCCCTCCACACTCCTCAACTCACATCTCCTCTCACATCTCACACATCCCTCCCTCCACTCCTCACCTCACTCACTCTCCTCACAACTCCACATTCCTCCCCACTCTCCACTACCTCTCACCTCACACTCCACACTCTCCCTCACCTCACACTCTCCTCACACTCCCACTCCCTCACCTCCACCCATCTCCCTCCCTCACACTCCACACTTCCTCCCTCACACCTCACACTCTCCTCACTACCTCCACACTTCCTCACCTCACCCTCACACTCTCACTCACACTCCACACCTCCCTCACCTCACACTCTCCCCCTCACACTCCACACTCCCTCACCTCCACTCTCCTCACACTCCACACATCTCCCTCACCTCACACTCCATCACACTCTCCTCACCTCACAACTCTCCCTCACACCTCACACTCCCTCACCTCATCACCCTCACACTCTCCCTCCCTCACACTCCATCACACTCTCCTCCCCCACCCTCTCACACTCCATCACACTCTCCCTCACCTCACACTCTCACTCACACTCCACACTCCTCACCTCACACTCCTCATACTCCACTCTCCCTCACCTCACACTCTCCTCAACTCACACTCTCCCTCACCTCACACTCCATCACACTCTCCCTCACCTCACACTCCATCACACTCTCCTCACCTCACACCTCCCCCCATACCACACTCCCTCACCTCACCACACTCTCCCTCACCTCACCCCACTCCCCACCTCCCCACACTCCTCACCTCCACCTCACACTCTCCCTCACCTCACACTCCATCACACTCTCCACCTCCTCCACACTCCACACTCACACTCCCACCACCTCCTCCCTCCCTCACTCACCCCACTCTCCCTCACCTCACACTCCATCACACTCCTCCCTCACACCTCACACTCCCCCACCTCACACTCTCCCTCACCTCACACTACCAACACACCTCCTCCCTCCCCCCACTCCCACACTACTCCCTCACCTCACACTCCATCACACTCTCCATCACACCTAACAGCCTTTTCTTTTCAATTTCCTTCTACCTTCCCTCGCCCTGATGACGTTACAATGTATGTGTTCACCACCTCTCTCTCTCTCACTCTCTCTCACTCTCTCTCTTCGGTTTCTTCTGACTCTCAGCTTTCTCTTTCACCCACATTTGCTTTCTCTTGACTTTCTCCTTTTCCAGAAAAAAATATTCCTCGTATCCTCGTATTATTTTTCCTGACAACACTGGACGTTCTTCTTACTTCTTTCTTACTCCTTACTTCCTTCTTACTTCCTTTTTATACCTTCCTTCTTGTTACTTTCTTCTTACTCCTTGCTTCTTTGTATCTTTTGTACTTTGTCTCTATTATTCTTCGAAATGAGTATATATATATTTCTTTCAACTCACCGGCCGCATCCCACCGAGGCGGGGAGGCCCGAAAGGAAAACCGAAAGCATCCCCTTTT
>NC_069455.1:5007842-5015342 GCF_026875155.1 Cherax quadricarinatus | reverse complement strand
TTACATAAGATTTAGGGAAACATTCTCAGAGAATCAGGAACATTGGCAGTCACAAAGGGAGAGTGCACCACCGAGTACTGTACACAATGCACTCAACGTGATATGAAGTAATGAAACAACAGACTGAGGTAGTTACCTTGAAGGTAGTGGGACGAGACAACATCTGTACGTGAGTTCTGAGAGAGACAACAGAGGAACTGTGTGAACCACTATCAGTGATCTTCAACAAGTCGGTTGAAACAGAGCAGCTGACTGAAAACAGAGAATGTAGTACCAGTATTTAAAAGATGGTTAGACAGGTAACATTAAACTACAGTTCAGTGTCACTAACGTGTAGGGTAGTTAAGGTCAGTGTTACTAATATGTAGGATAGTTAAGGTCAGTGTCGCTAACGTGTAGGGTAGTTAAGGTCAGTGTCACTAACATGTAGTATAGTTAAGGTCAGTGTTACTGACATATAGGGTATATAAGGTCAGTGTCACTAACATGTAGGGTAGTTAAGATCAGTGTCACTAACTTGTAAGGTAGTTAAGGTCAGTGTCACTAACATACAGGGTAGTTAAGGTCAGTGACACTAACATACAGGGTAGTTAAGGTCAGTGACACTAACATACAGGGTAGTTAAGGTCAGTGACACTAACATACAGGGTAGTTAAGGTCAGTGACACTAACATACAGGGTAGTTAAGATCAGTGACACTAACATACAGGGTAGTTAAGGTCAGTGACACTAACATCCACACTGCCACAAAGTTCAGAATCTTCTTATAGTATCAGTGCCTCAGTGTTTGACGTTTCAAGTTGTTCAGGAAAACTCTTGTCAGGTTATCAAACAGATAATAGTACCACACAATTACTGAACTAAAACTAGCACATAGTGGTGCCTACACAGCCAGATATCACTTTGAACCTTCCTTTACGCACGATGCAAAAAATAAATGGAAATTTGAAGGTGCTGGGTAAAGGCGTTCTTTAGGTTATTGCTCTAACCACCACTTCGGGTACTTGTTTCTTTGGAGGATTTAGAAAACCCACTGAGGGAGTGTGACCTCTACCCCCCTCTCCAAAAAAAAAAAAGAGCTTTTATGGAGTATTTCTTAACATTTAGTAAAATATACAGGAGAAGGGGTTACTAGTCCGTTGCTCCCGGTATTTTACTTCTTACGACATGCATGACTTACGGAGGAAGGATTCTTCTCCACTTCGCCATGGAGAGTGTAGTTACTAGTTGGATAAAATTGATTCAGTGCCCGGCTTAAACTTCTCTCTCCCTTCTTCTGTACTTCCTCCATCTGGCCATTTAAATTCTTATTATTTAATATTACCTCCCTCGTTTATCCTCACAGCCCCCGTTTTTCTGCAGCAATTAAAGTGCAATATAACAGATATATACCCGCGTATGACCGCCTCATACCCGGCCAAGTATAGCATATATCACAGGAAGGAATCAAGCAGGCGGAAGAGTGTTGAAATACGAGAGGATGTGGGTTTAATAAAGGAGTCTGCACTGGTGAATGTGTTGAAGTCTTGCAAGAGTAGGACGAGTGAAGGTTACTGCTTAGAATGAGGCGTATATATATATATATTAATAATATTATTATCATATATATATATATATATATATATATATATATATATATATATATATATATATAGTGGTAGGTTGGTACACAAGAGCCGCCGAGGGAGGTACTACGGTACTGCCAAGTGAGTGTAAAAAGGAAGCCTGTATTTGTTTTACATGATTGTACGATTGCTGGTGTCTTTTTTTCTGTCTTAAAAACATGCAAGATTTCAGGTAAGTCTTGCTACTTCTAGTTACGCTTAGGTCACTCATCTGAGTTTTCTTTGATTTTATCTTAATGGTTCTTGTTTTTATTACTTTTCCTTTCACATCCGTAGGGAAGTGGAATAGGAATCTTTCCTCCGTAAGCCATGCGTGTTGTAAAAGTCAATTAAAATGCCGGGAACAAAAGTGGGATGTTTGAATGGATGTTGTGTGAACGATAAGAAAGAGATAATTGTGGATTTTATGAATGAGAAGAAGCTGGATGTCCTGGCTTTAAGTGAAACAAAGCTGAAGAGGAGTTGGGAGAGTTTCAATGGGGATAAATAAATGGGATTAGGTCAGAGTTTTCTAATAGAGTTAGAGCTAAAGGAGTAGCAATAATGTTGAAGGATAAGTTATGGCAGGAAATGAAGGAATATAAATGCATAAATTCAAGGATTATGTGGAGTAAAATAATGGTTGGATGTGAAAAGTAGGTTATAGTAAGTGTTTATGCACTTGAAGAAGAGAGAAGTGTAGAGGAGAGAGAGATTTTGGAAAATATTGAATGAGTGTGTGGGGAGTTTTGAACCAAGTAAGAGAGTACTTGTGATTGGGGAACTCAATGCTGAAGTGGGTAAATATGCTGTAGAGGGAGTAGTAGGTAAATTTGGGGTGCCAGAGGTAAATGAAAATGGGAAAAAAATATATATATAATAAATAAAAAAAATGTGTGGTGTAAATGTTTTACAGAGAACTCGTAGTGTGGAAATTAGGAGGTGTAGAGTTACTAAAAGTGTTAGTCAGACAGCTGAAGAGGGGTTGTTGAGGTGGTTTGGTCATTTAGAGAGAATGGAACAAAGTAGAATGACTTGGACAGCATATAAATCTATTGGGGAAGGAAGGCGGGGTAGGAGTCATCCTCGAAAAGGTTGGAGGGAGGTGGTAAAGGAGGTTCTGTGGGTGAGGGGCTTGGACTTCCAGCAAGCGTACGTGAGCGTGTTTGATAGGAGTGAATGGAGACGAATGGTTTTTGGGACCTGACGAGCTGTTGGAGTGTGAGTAGGGTAATGTATTGTGGAGGTATTCAGGGAAACCGGTTAGCCGGACGTGAGTCCTGGAAATGGGAAGTACAGTGGCTGCATTTTAAAGGAGGGGTTTGGGATATTGGCAGTTTGGAGGGACGTCTAAACTGTCGTGTCTGAGCGCCTCTACAAAGACAGTGATTATGTATGAGTGACAGTGAAAGTGTTGAATCATGATGAAAGTTTTTTCTTTTTGCGTCACCCTGCCTCGGTTGGAAGGGGCCGACGTGTGTAATATATAATATAATATATATATATATATATATATATAATATATATAATATATATATATATATATATATATATATATATATATATATAATATATATATATTAGGACCTCTGTATTCGGATGCAACTGTATAACGGTATTCGTGCACTTATACATACATATATACATACATATTCATCACTTATACATACATATTTAAGTTACTTCAGTGTGTTTTCAATTGACCTAATGCGTTGTTGATGTTGTTACATCTTGCAGCAATGTTGCTAACTGGCGGGTTGAGAGAACACTGTTGATGATCCTGTGTTGAGTGATGCTGTGTTTCCTTCCTTCATTCATTCCCTCACTCCCTCCTTCCCTCCCTCTCTTCTTCCCTCCCTCCTTCCTTCCTTCCTTCCTTCCTTTTTTCCTTCCTTCTTCACTCCTGGTGGCATCATATGTTTTTCTTTCCCAGGGCGATAATCGCATTTCCTGAGGGAGCCCGTAAACCATGTTCTTAAGAGAATTACTCCCTCCGTCCTACCCCTCACTCCCTCTCTCCCTTTCTCCCTCCCTTTTTTCTTTCTTCTCTACCTTTCTCTTTTCTTCCCTTCCTTTCTCCTTTCTTCCCTCTCTCCCTCACTTCATCCCTCCCTCTCTCCTTCCCCTCTATCTCTTCCTCTCTCCTTCCCTATATCCCTTCCTCTCTTCTTCCCTCCCTATCTTCCTCCTTTCCTCCCTTTTACCCTCCCTTCCTCCTTACCTTCCCTTCCTCTCTCCTTCTTATCCTCCCTCCCTTCCTCTTACTCTCCCTCCCTAACTCTTACTATCCCTTCCTCTCTCCTTTTCCTCCCTCCCTTCCTCTCTCCTTATCCTCCCTCCCTTCCTTTCTCTTACTCCCTCCCTAACTCTTACCCTCCCTTCCTCACTCTTTCTCTCCATCCCTCCCCCTTGTTCTTCCTCACTCCTTCATTCCTTCATCTCAGCTCCTTCAAAGCACCACTTCTCTTGATTACTGAACAGCAGCAGCAGCCTGCTGCTGCTGCTGCTGCTGCTGCTGCTGCTGCTGCTGCTGCTGCTGCTGCTGCTGCTGCTGCCTCTACTGCGAGCAGATCCACAGGTAGCAGGAAACAGGAGGAGGCTGGGAAGATAAACGTGGAATTGGATAGAATAAGAGGAGGAAGATGTGAAACGAAATGATTTGTTTATGGTTACCAGTGTTGTGACCTGTTGGTGACCTGCTGGTGACCTGTTGGTGACCTGCTGGTGACCTGCTGGTGACCTACTGGTGACCTTCTGGTGACCTGGTGACCTACTGGTGACCTGTTGGTGACCTACTGGTGACCTGGTGACCTGCTGGTGACCTACTGGTGACCTCCTGGTGACCTACTGGTGACCTGTTGGTGACCTACTGGTGACCTGCTCGTGACCTGCTCGTGACCTACTGGTGACCTGGTGACCTACTGGTGACCTACTGGTGACCTACTGGTGACCTACTGGTGACCTGGTGACCTACTGGTGACCTGCTGGTGACCTGCTGATGACCTACTGGTGACCTACTGGTGACCTGGTGACCTACTGGTGACCTGCTGGTGACCTACTGGTGACCTGCTGGTGACCTACTGGTGACCTGCTGGTGACCTACTGGTGACCTGCTGATGACCTGCTGATGACCTGGTGACCTGCTGGTGACCTGGTGACCTGCTGGTGACCTACTGGTGACCTACTGGTGACCTGCTGGTGACCTGCTGGTGACCTACTGGTGACCTGCTGGTGACCTACTGGTGACCTGCTGGTGACCTGCTGGTGACCTGCTGGTGACCTGCTGGTGACCTGCTGGTGACCTACTGGTGACCTGCTGGTGACCTGGACACTGGTGACCTGCTGGTGACCTGGTGACCTGCTGGTGACCTACGTGACCTGCTGATGACCTCTGGGGACCTACTGGTGACCTACTGGTGACCTGCTGGTGACCTACTGGTGACCTGCTGATGACCTACTGGTGACCTACTGGTGACCTACTGGTGACCTGCTGATGACCTACTGGTGACCTACTGGTGACCTACTGGTGACCTCCTGGTGACCTGCTGGTGACCTACTGGTGACCTGCTGATGACCTACTGGTGACCTACTGGTGACCTACTGGTGACCTGCTGATGACCTGCTGATGACCTACTGGTGACCTGCTGGTGACCTGCTGGTGACCTACTGGTGACCTGCTGGTGACCTACTGGTGACCTACTGGTGACCTGCTGGTGACCTAGTGAACTGCCTCGGCATGATAGTGGTTATCTTCGTACTTAGCAAATCAAAATTGTAATTACACATCGTAACGTTTACAAAGAAATTCACTTTACTTTGCCTTACTTTACAGGTGATCTGGTGGAAGAGGAAGACAGGTATGTTTGTAGCCAGGAGCGTATATGACAGGTGTGTATGGAGCAGGTGTATTTTTAGCCAAGTGTGTATGAAACAGATGTGTATCTGCCAGGTGTGTATGTGATAGGTGTGTATCTGACAGGTGTGTGTGTGGGAAAGGTGTTTATAGCCAGGTATATATCTAACAGGTGTGTATAGGACATGTGTGTTTGTACCAGATGTGTATCTGAAAGGTGTGTTTGTAGCCAGGTGTGTGTGGAGCAAGGTGTGTGTGGAGCAAGGTGTGTGTGGAGCCAGGTGTGTGTTGAGCAAGGTGTATGTGGTGCCAGGTGTGTGTTGAGCCAAGTGTACGTTGAGCCAGATGTGTGTGGAGCCAGGTGTATGTTAAGCCATGTGTGTGTGGAGCCAGTTTTGTGTGGACCCAGGTGTGTGTTGAGCCAGGTGTGTGTGGAGCCAGGTGTGTGTTGAACCAGGTGTGTGTGGAGCCAGGTGTGTGTGGAACCAGG
This sequence comes from Cherax quadricarinatus, assembly GCF_026875155.1. Classification (NCBI taxonomy): domain Eukaryota; kingdom Metazoa; phylum Arthropoda; class Malacostraca; order Decapoda; family Parastacidae; genus Cherax; species Cherax quadricarinatus. The sequence continues at coordinate 5,009,395 of NC_069455.1, read as the reverse complement.
TGTGTGTGGAGCCAGGTGTGTGTGGAGCCTGGTTTGTGTGGAGCCAGGTGTGTGTGGAGCCAGGTGTGTGTTGAACCAGGTGTGTGTGGCGCCAGGTGTGTGTGGAACCAGGTGTGTGTGGAGCCAGGTGTGTGTGGAGCCAGGTGTGTGTGGAGCCAGGTGTGTGTGGAGCCAGGTGTGTGTATGACAGGTGTGATTGAAAGCTCGACCTCCACCTATGATGTTTTCTGATGTGTAATTAACAAGACTAATTGTTACTGTGGAGAGAGAGAGAGAGAGAGAGAGAGAGAGAGAGAGAGAGAGAGAGAGAGAGAGAGAGATGAAGAGAAGAGAGAGTAAAACTCTCTTAAACACTGACATTAAACACAGATATTTACTAACATAAACAACCACAACATTCCCCACTAAATCTGTCACTAAAGTGGATAAATTTACCCGACACAACTTTACCAATAGTTGCCAGAGATAAGTCATGTGCATATATAAATGCTGATGTGTATATTAAACTTATATTGGGGTTAAAAACGTTTAGAAATATATAAACTACACACACACATACTCATGTGCATACCTACGTAGCTACATACGCTTCCTCTGAACGTATTCTTGGAAGTCCTTTTTCTGCAACATTACAAGCTCCTGATGACGTGTTCATTGCAACACGAAAGGCCTAGAGCTATCATTGAACTCCCCCGTGGATGTTTTTGTATATGTATGTATATATATATATATAATATATATATATATATATATAATATATATATATATATATATATATATATATATATATGTGTGTGTGTGTGTGTGTGTGTGTGTGTGGTGTGTGTGTGTGTGTGTGTGTGTGTTTATAACAGGCTTAATTTTATTTGTTGTGTTTGCTGACCCAAAATGCCATCACTGAGGTTGCACAAATTAACGCGCAGGAATTATGCTCCACATTTGTTTTGTTCCGGTCGTGATTTGGTTTCTTTTTTGTCCACTTGACCTTTTTGGGGGTAAAATGCATTATCGACGCTGGTCACAGTTAAAGCCGAGATAGCGGCCTGCCTAGCTGCCGGTCCTCTCCTCACTCGTCAGAGAGCCAATGTTAACATATACCGTACTTGTTGTGGTTTAAAAGGGTCACTCACGACTTACACCGTATTACCTGCTGGACTTCTTGTTGTGGTTTATAGGGTCTCTGACATCTTACGCTGTACGTGTAAAAGGTAGCTCCATTTGGTGCCCAGTAGTTCCTTTATTCGGGGTTTAAAGCCTATAGACTACACAAGGGTCATTAAGGCTGCATGAAACCTTGAAATGCCAGGGTAGAAAGATAGGCTTCTTCCCCTCCCTACCATATTTTAGGTATTAAAGTATTCTCGAATGTTGAATAGGTGACATGCAGCCTTAATGCCCCACGTGTAGTAGATAGGCTTTAATCCCAATTAATTAAGCGAGCATTAACCAACAAAACACATTCACCATTATTCATTCTTTCAATAGCTATTTAACCAGAAGCAAGCAGAGATAATTTAAACGACCCTCCATCCTTCAGAGTGCAGGCACTCTGC
>NC_069455.1:4955342-5002842 GCF_026875155.1 Cherax quadricarinatus | reverse complement strand
ACACACACACACACACACACGCACACGCACACCACACACACACACACACACACACACACACACACACACACACACAGAAGCAGTAGAGGTCTGCATTACCTGCAAAAAAATACTTAAAAAAATCTGAAGATCTAGAGGGAAGAATAAAGGGAGCTATGTTCACGACGTATAAATTCCTGAGAGGAATCGACAGAACAGAGACAGACTGTTCGGGAGGACAGGAGCTGGAATAATATCATACAGACGGAAGTAAGGAAACAGATAAAGAGAAACAGAGAAGTCACAGAGAGGTTAAAAAAATATATTTCTTTAGGCTCGAGACAATTCAGATCTGAATGAGGAGGAAGTTGAGGCTACACATCCACAGCTTTGAGAGTAGGTATGACACTGAGCATCTGTGGCAAACACATTTCTAGATGTATATACACTGAGATATATACATCTGTATATATCAGTGTGTATGTACGGTGTATATATAAGTACATACGCCTCGCGATGTATATATCTCAGTGCATATACACTTGTATATACGGTGTATATACAAGTGTATAAACACTGATATATATACATCGAGTCATATACACTGATATATACATCGAGAGGCGTATATAAACCGAGATATATACATCGAGAGGTGTATTTACACTGAAATATATACATCGCGAGGCGTATATACACTGAGATATATACACCGAGAGGCGTATAAACAATGAGCATACACCGAGAAGTGTATATACACTTAGATATACTGTATATACCTCTCTGTTTACATGCACCGTGATATATGCACCTCTTGTGAATATACCAAGAGATATACATGTCTCGGTGTACATACTATGATAAATATACACCTTTCCGGTTTTTATATTATATAATATATATATTATATAATATATATATATATATATATATATAACACTGGTGTTATATATACACCAAGATATATACACCTCTCAGTATGTTTATACTGTATGTATAAGTCGACCTACGTAATATAAATCGACCTAAAATTAATGTGACTTAGACATCACTGAACAAAAAAAAATTATAAGAAACTATTTAAGTCATTGTAATTTAATTCTCATTGTTTGCTTTTGTTATTCTTTGGTCGTCTTTTGTTTTTGTTATTTTCTGCTTGAGTGAAGGCAATTAGCAGCGCGTCCTGAAGGCTTCATTACCATAGCTAGTACTATTTGTGAAGGTTATTAACGCTTTTAATGTTATTAGCCGCTGTGTATTCTGTTGAGTGTAATGGCAGCGGTGTTGAGAGAGGTGAGGTAGGGGACATCTCTTAGATTGTATATAAAACCATATGAACTCTCAACCTAACTCTGGAAAAAAAAACACTTGTGCTCTGTCGATGTAGGTAACAGCTCTTAGTTTGTAAATTTAGTTAGGAACCTTAACCTACCCTTGTAAAACCCCGTGTAAACAAAAAAACGGCACCAGAGACTCTTGGCAAAACTGCAAGCACTAGGAGTCGCTGGCTCTGCATTATGTCTCCTCCATAGTGGCTAGCTTCAAGGTAGATCTCTAGAGTAGTTCTCAATGGGACAGAGTTAACAAGATGCTCTATTGGGGCAAGTGTTCAATAGGGAAGTGTGTTTGAGCCATTATAATGGAATGTCTACTTCAATGACCTTCAGCTCGTCCCAAAATCCCATGCATATGCAGACGACTGTACTCTGACATTTACTTATCCAAGGGAGGAAATGCCAGATGCTCTCAGTTAAATCAGTCACCAGCTTACAGCTATATCAGCCTGGGGAAAACGAAGGCAGATTACATTTGCTTCTGAGAAAGCACAAATGATAATGGTCTCTAGGCGCCATGATGTTAATACTGCAGCAGTGGTAAGAATGAATGGAAGAGTGTTGGAACCTAGAGATGAGATGATTATCTTTGGAGTGAAATAAGACTTAAAATATCTATGAAGAACCACGTAGTGAATCTTGTAAGCAAAGCAGCCAGGAAATTAAACACACTAAGACGTACCTCGTTCCTGTTCTACAGCAGAGGCTGCAAAATTCTGTACGAAGCACAAGTGCTCACACCTTGAGCACTTACTAGGGTCGATTGCCTTTCCCCATCCCGTCTCATCTACGACTTCTTGACACAATAGAGAACAGAGCAAGACGACTCAACTCTCGTCTGGACTCAGCCTAGATAGATGTCATTTCAGCAGAATCTTCAACACAGGAGGGATGTGGATGGCATTAATGTTATGTACAAGGCCAATATTGTCAATGTACCACACTTGGCTCCGTTTTACGGACATTGAGAAGACAGCTTCTATACCACAAGACGGGCAGCAAGCAGCAAAGTCACTCTGGCTGTACCCATCTCAAGATCATCGCTTCATCTGAGATCATTCATTCCTATAATGACTCGATTCTGGAACATATTCGTACAGCTTAATGACATCAACGAAATAAAGTCAGTTGACCGGGTGAAACAGCTGGCCCACAGATGGCTCCAACTTCATCCTGTTCCATATTTGTATGTCTCAAAACAATAAAAATCTTTTAAATGAGATGAGGTAGGTAACACCTCTTAGCTTGTAAATAAATTTAGGAACTCTTGACCTAACCTTGTTAGTTCAGTCGACACAGATGCGAGTGATGTAACATTTTATTGTGACAACGTTTCGCTCTCCAGGAGCTTTATCAAGCTCCTGGTGAGAGAAACTTTGCCAATATAAAATGTCACATTAGTTGTCTCTGTGTCCATTTACCTAACATTCTGTCGGTAATTCTATTATTATTACTAACCTAAAGTTGTATAACCACTGTGTAAATAATAACAGGGAGAGAGATAGAGAGCTGAGAGTTTGTACTGAGACTATTACCACTACTGAATAACTAGCTGTCTATACTCTGTCTAGAGAGCTGAAGCAATGATAGTATAGCAGAAGGTTCTCTCCCTACCCTCCACTCCCAGCTTCCTCCAATTTCCTGCTACTGCTGGTGCTACTGATGTTACTGCTACTGCTGGTGCTACTTCCGATGCTACTGCTGTTGCTGGTAATGGTGGTACTACTGCTGCTCTGCTAGTGCTGCTGCTGCTGCTGCTGCTGCTGCTGTTGCTGCTACTGTTGGTACTACTGTTCTTAATGCCACTGCTATACATGATGCTACCGCTGTTCCTGCTGCTGATTCTGTTATTGCTATTGCGTAACAGGCAAATAGAGAGGCAGTCGGCAGTCAGACGAACTAGCAGGTAAACAGGTTGGCAGACAAGCAGAACGGCAGGCAGAACGGCAGGCAAACAGGCAGGATGGCAGACAGGCGTATCATTCTACTGATATAATGAATTGCAGATCGAAATGCAACTTCCCTTGACTGCACTTTGACTAATGATAGCATTGTTACACCGGCATTCATCGTGCTTATGATTTACATCAGCTTGCCAGCCGGATAAAGAGAATCTAATTAGAATTTTAGGATAATAATTCCATTAGAGCGAGTGTCATTTTAATAATCGGAATGGCTGATTAAATTTGCAAATAAACACCGTGTTTGTCCATGAGGCGATGTGTACGATAACTTGGGCTGTGAGTAAGGTAATTGAGGCAGCATGTACGATAAATTGGGCTGTAGGGTAATTGAGGAAGCATATACGATAAACTGGGCTGTAATGTAATTGAGGAGGCATGTATGATAACCTGGGTTGTAAGGTAATTGAGGCAGCATGTATGATAACCTGCGTTTTAAGATAATTGAGGCAGCATTTACGATAACCTGGGTTGTAAGGTCATCGAGGCAGCATGTACGATAACTTCGGTTGTAATGTAATTGAGGCAGCATGTATAATAACCTGGGTTGTAAGGTAATTGAGGCAGCATGTATGATAACCTACACTGTACGATAATTGAGGCAGCATGTACGATAACCTGGGTTGTAAAGTCATTGAGGCAGCATGTACGATAACCTGGGTTGTAAGGAAGTTGAGGCAATATGTACGATAACTTGGGCTGTGAGTAAAGTAATTGAGATAATTGTACGATAATTTGGATTGTAAATTAATTGAGGCAGCATGTACTCATAAGGTAATTGACACAGCATGTACGACAGCTTCCGCTGTGAGCGTCGTAAATTTCCCTGTGTACGATAATTGGAGAGAAAACGATAACTTTTCAATTGCGTACGATAACTTTAACACTAATGTACGACGACATCATCGGTGGCTCGTTCGTGCCACTCCAACGAACGTACATTTCTGACGGTTTTTCTTACTACTGTCTGCATTGATAACTATACGACAACTCACCTGTCGTACGATAACTTCTTTTTCAGTACGATAAGTTCCACACCAGTGTACAGTAGTTTCTCTGTGTGTGCGAATACTTCTCCTTCCGACGGATGACAACTCCTATTCAATACGACATATTCTGCCTCGTTGCACGATAGCTTTTCTGCTGTGTAATAAGTCACCTTATATGTAATAGCACGTTTGTCCTACGACAACTTCTCCCCCTAACGTTCAATAGACAAGCTGTACAACTTCCCTCACTTAACGTACGACATACCAGCAGTACGTCAACCTCTCCCCACTCACCGTACGACAGACCAGCAGTACATCAACACCCCCTCGCTCACTGTATGACAGACCAGCAGTATGTCAACTTCCCCACACTCTCTGTACGACAGACCAGCAGTACAACACCCCCCTCACTCACTGTATGACAGACCAGCAGTACGTCAACACCCCGTCACTCACCGTGCGACAGACCAGCAGTACGTCAACACCCCGTCACTCACCGTGCGACAGACCAGCAGTACGTCAACACCCCCTCACTCACCGTACGACAACGTGTAAACACTGCCGCTCTGCTTATCAAGAAGATAATGAAGAAATTCTGGCGTTGTTGGCCATGTCTCGCGGCGGAAAAAACTCTCTTCATTACACATTTTCCGGATACGCTGCTGCTTTTCGGGTACCCGGAATATTACTTCAGGCTCCCAGTCGGCTAATAGCTGCTTCAGGCTCCCAGCCGGCTTCTAGGTACTTCAGGCTCCCAGCCGGCTAGTAGTTAGTTCAGGCTCCCAGCCGTCTACTAGATACTTCAGGCTCCCAGCTGTCTAGTAGCTGTAGGATAGGATGGGACTGTCTTTATAGCAGAACGGAATAGAGATGGATAAGGTAAGTTAGGCCAAGCTAGGTCTCACTAGAGAGAGAGAGAGAGATGAGAGAGAGAGAGAGAGAGAGAGAGAGAGAGAGAGAGAGAGAGAGAGAGAGAGAGAGAGAGAGAGAGAGAGAGAGAGGATCTCACGGGGAAGACAAAGAATAATTAAGTAAACAAAGAATAGGCTAAGAATAAGGATGATTAGGGGAATAGTGAGACTCACGCGAGAACTGTGTCTAGGGTAGACGGCAGGTAGACAGAGATAGACAGGCCAACGGACACAGACAGGGAAACAGCCAAGTCAACAGAGACAGACATATCAGCAGACCTACAGCAACAGACAGGTTGACAGACTGACGGGTTGACAGCCAGGTCGACAGACGGACAGCCAGGTCGACAGACAGACAGACAGCCAGGTCGACAGACATAAAACCAGACAGCCAAGTTGACAGACAGACAACCAGGTCGACAGACAGACAGCCAGGACGACAGATAGACAGCCAGGTTGACAGAGACTGACAGACAACCAGGACGACAGACAGCCAGGTGGACAGGCAGCCAGACAGACAGGTCGACAAACAGAAAGCCAGATAGTACGACAGACAGAAAGATACTCAAGTAAAGAGTGACTGTCAGTAGACAGATGAACCTTCATATAGACGGGTGAGGGGCTGTTCCGAGTAGTTAGAGCTACCTCTCCTCCTCCCTTACCTCGGATCAAATCTGGTTACTTCCCATCCCTCCCCCACTTCCCCAGGCGCATTGTGACCCCTAAGAGTCTAGTGCTTCCTCTTCACCTCTCATGTTCCCCTCTCACCCCTTCCCCTCACTCAACCATTCCCCTCATCCAACCATTCCCCCTCACTCAACCATTCCCCTCACTCAACAATTCCCTTCATCCAACCTGGAGAAAATTGTGTGGTCAGACTGGCGTGTGTAAGCCAATGTTGCTGTTGTGAAGATGCCGACCAGAGGAAGGTACAGTGTTGTGGTTGTTGTAGGTGGTGGTGATGGTGGTGGTGATGATGGTGGTGATGGTGGTGGTGGTGGTAGTGATGGTGGTGGTATGGGTGTAGGATGGTGGTGATGGTGGTGGTAGTGATGGTGGTGGTGAGTGGTGGTGGTGATGGTGTGATGGTGGTGGTAGTGATGGTGGTGGTGTGATGGTGGTGTGTGGTGGGTGGTGATGGTGGTGGTAGTGATGGTGGTGGTGATGGTGGTGGTGGTGGTAGTGATGGTGGTGGTGGTGGTGGTGGTAGTGATGGTGGTGGTGATGGTGGTGGTAGTGATGGTGGTGGTGTGGTGGTAGTGATGGTGGTGGTGATGGTGGTGTGATGGTGGTAGTGATGGTGGTGGTGATGGTGGTAGTGAGGTGGTGGTGATGGTGGTGTGATGGTGGTAGTGATGGTGGTGGTGATGGTGGTAGTGTTGGTGTGTGGTGATGGTGGTGGTGATGGTGGTGAGGTGTATGGATGGTGGTGATGGTGGTAGTGATGGTGGTGGTGATGGTGGTGGTGATGGTGGTAGTGATGGTGGTGATGGTGGTGGTGATGGTGGTAGTGATGGTGGTGGTGATGGTGGTAGTGATGGTGGTGATGGTGGTGGTGATGGTGGTAGTGATGGTGGTGATGGTGGTGGTGATGGTGGTAGTGATGGTGGTGGTGATGGGGGTGGTGGTGGTGGTGGTAGTGATGGTGGTGGTTAACATAAGAAGATAAGCCTGGAGGAAGACTGCACTATGCTAGGCAGGTTCCTCTATAAACCATCCACTTGTTTTTGTTGTTGTGGTTGTTAATATAACGACACCATCACCACATTATGGCCACACCATCACTACACCATCACCACACCATCATCACATCATTACACCATCATCATACCATCATCGTACCATCACTACACCATCACCACACCATCATCACATCATTACACCATCATCATACCATCATCGTACCATTATTACACCATCATCACACCATCACCACACCATCACACTATCATCACACCATCACCATGGCTTCTAATTTCCGGCCACCGCCTGGCTCTCTCCCTCTAATCTTTCTTCATGACCTCACTGGTGGGAGGGAGGGAGAGGGGAAGAAGAGGGAAGATGTGAGGGGGAGACGAAGGAAAGGGGGGGGAATGAGGGGAGATGTGAGGGGGAGACGAAGGAAAGGGGAGGAAAGAGGGGAGAGTAGTTTTATCAAAATTAGATACATCCGCAGTGTGCTTCTACCATCTTCTCTATAACAGTTACACATGGTACCAAGAGCTAGATGCTGTACTGTCGTATTCCATCACACAGGATGGTGTTTCACTGTCATATTCCATCACACAGGATGGTGTTTCACTATCATATTCCATCACACAGGATGGTGTTTCACTGTCATATTCCATCACACAGGATGGTGTTTCACTATCATATTCCATCACACAGGATGGTGTTTCACTGTCATATTCCATCACACAGGATGGTGTTCACTGTCATATCCATCACACAGATGGTGTTTCATTATCATATCCATCACACAAGATGGTGTTTCACTGTCATATTCCATCACACAGGATGGTGTTTCACTATCATATTCCATCACACAGGATGGTGTTTCACTATCATATTCCATCACACAGGATGGTGTTTCACTATCATATTCCATCACACAGGATGGTGTTTCACTGTCATATTCCATCACACAGGATGGTGTTTCATTATCATATTCCATCACACAAGATGGTGTTTCACTGTCATATTCCATCACACAGGATGGTGTTTCACTATCATATTCCATCACACAGGATGGTGTTTCACTATCATATTCCATCACACAGGATGGTGTTTCACTATCATATTCCATCACACAGGATGGTGTTTCACTGTCATATTCCATCACACAGGATGGTGTTTCATTATCATATTCCATCACACAAGATGGTGTTTCACTGTCATATTCCATCACACAGGATGGTGTTTCACTGTCATATTCCATCACACAGGATGGTGTTTCACTGTCATATTCCATCACAAAGGATGGTGTTTCACTGTCATATTCCATCACACAGGATGGTGTTTCACTATCATATTCCATCACAAGGATGGTGTTTCACTGTCATATTCCATCACAAGGATGGTGTTTCACTGTCATATTCCATCACACAGGATGGTGTTTCACTGTCATATTCCATCACACAGGATGGTGTTTCACTGTCATATTCCATCACACAGGATGGTGTTTCACTGTCATATTCCATCACACAGGATGGTGTTTCACTGTCATATTCCATCACACAGGATGGTGTTTCACTGTCATATTCCATCACACAGGATGGTGTTTCACTGTCCTATTCCATCACACAGGATTGGTGTTTCACTGTCATATTCCATCACACAGGATGGTGTTCACGTCACATCTCACAGCAGGATTGTGACTTCACTGTCATCTACTCTTCACAGGATGTAGTTCTGTCACTGGATTCTTCAAGAGTGAGTCTACTGGTGACTTCAGCATGCAGTCTGAGCTGGGTTGACTTCCAGTAGTGTCAGTCTGAGCTGGTGACTTCAGCAGTGTCAGTCTGAGCACTTGGTACTTCATGGTCAGTCGAGCTGTGACTTCATAGTGTCATCTGACTGGGGCTTCAGAGTGTATCTGGTCCAAGCAGACTTTAGTAGACTTGGAACTACGATCTTCCAGTCAGTACTGTAGTTATGCATTGCGTACTACCATCTTCCAGCAGAGCTGTAGTTACTGCCACTTGGTAACTACCATCTTCCAGCAGAGCTGTAGTTACTGCCACTTGGTAACTACCATCTTCCAGCAGAGCTGTAGTTACTGCCACTTGGTAACTACCATCTTCCAGCAGAGCTGTAGTTACTGCCACTTGGTAACTACCATCTTCCAGCAGAGCTGTAGTTACTGCCACTTGGTAACTACCATCTTCCAGTAGAGCTGTAGTTACTGCCACTTGGTAACTACCATCTTCCAGTAGAGCTGTAGTTACTGCCACTTGGTAACTACCATCTTCCAGCAGAGCTGTAGTTACTGCCACTTGGTAACTACCATCTTCCAGTAGAGCTGTAGTTACTGCCACTTGGTAACTACCATCTTCCAGTAGAGCTGTAGTTACTGCCACACTTGGTAACTACCATCTTCCATAGAGCTGTAGTTACTGTTCACTTGGTAACTACCATCTTCCAGTAGAGCTGTAGTTACTGCCACTTGGTAACTACCATCTTCCAACAGAGCTGTAGTTACTGCCACTTGGTAACTACCATCTTCCAGCAGAGCTGTAGTTACTGCCACTTGGTAACTACCATCTTCCAGCAGAGCTGTAGTTACTGCCACTTGGTAACTACCATCTTCCAGCAGAGCTGTAGTTACTGCCACTTGGTAACTACCATCTTCCAGTAGAGCTGTAGTTACTGCCACTTGGTAACTACCATCTTCCAGCAGAGCTGTAGTTACTGCCACTTGGTAACCTACCATCTTCCAGTAGAGCTGTAGTTACTGCCACTTGGTAACTACCATCTTCCAGCAGAGCTGCTAGTTACTGCCACTTGGTAACTACCATCTTCCAGAGAGCTGTAGTTACTGCCACTTGGTAACTACCATCTTCCAGTAGAGCTGTAGTTACTGCCACTTGGTAACTACCATCTTCCAGCAGAGCTGTAGTTACTGCCACTTGGTAACTACCATCTTCCAGTAGAGCTGTAGTTACTGCCACTTGGTAACTACCATCTTCCAGTAGAGCTGTAGTTACTGCCACTTGGTAACTACCATCTTCCAGTAGAGCTGTAGTTACTCCACTTGGTAACTACCATCTTCCAGTAGAGCTGTAGTTACTGCCACTTGGTAACTACCATCTTCCAGCAGAGCTGTAGTTACTGCCACTTGGTAACTACCATCTTCCAGCAGAGCTGTAGTTACTGCCACTTGGTAACTACCATCTTCCAGTAGAGCTGTAGTTACTGCCACTTGGTAACTACCATCTTCCAGTAGAGCTGTAGTTACTGCCACTTGGTAACTACCATCTTCCAGCAGAGCTGTAGTTACTGCCACTTGGTGACTACCATCTTCCAGCAGAGCTGTAGTTACTGCCACTTGGTAACTACCATCTTCCAGTAGAGCTGTAGTTACTGCCACTTGGTAACTACCATCTTCCAGCAGAGCTGTAGTTACTGCCACTTGGTGACTACCATCTTCCAGCAAGCTGTAGTTACTGCCACTTGGTAACACCATCTTCAGCAGAGCTGTAGTTACTGCCACTTGGTAACTACCATCTTCCAGCAGAGCTGTAGTTACTGCCACTTGGTAACTACCATCTTCCAGTAGAGCTGTAGTTACTGCCACTTGGTAACTACCATCTTCCAGCAGAGCTGTAGTTACTGCCACTTGGTAACTACCATCTTCCAGCAGAGCTGTAGTTACTGCCACTTGGTAACTACCATCTTCCAGCAGAGCTGTAGTTACTGCCACTTGGTAACTACCATCTTCCAGCAGAGCTGTAGTTACTGCCACTTGGTAACTACCATCTTCCAGCAGAGCTGTAGTTACTGCCACTTGGTAACTACCATCTTCCAGCAGAGCTGTAGTTACTGCCACTTGGTAACTACCATCTTCCAGCAGAGCTGTAGTTACTGCCACTTGGTAACTACCATCTTCCAGCAGAGCTGTAGTTACTGCCACTTGGTAACTACCATCTTCCAGCAGAGCTGTAGTTACTGCCACTTGGTAACTACCATCTTCCAGCAGAGCTGTAGTTACTGCCACTTGGTAACTACCATCTTCCAGCAGAGCTGTAGTTACTGCCACTTGGTAACTACCATCTTCCAGAGAGCTGTAGTTACTGCCACTTGGTAACTACCATCTTCCAGCAGAGCTGTAGTTACTGCCACTTGGTAACTACCATCTTCCAGCAGAGCTGTAGTTACTGCCACTTGGTAACTACCATCTTCCAGCAGAGCTGTAGTTACTGCCACTTGGTAACTACCATCTTCCAGCAGAGCTGTAGTTACTGCCACTTGGTAACTACCATCTTCCAGCAGAGCTGTAGTTACTGCCACTTGGTAACTACCATCTTCCAGCAGAGCTGTAGTTACTGCCACTTGGTAACTACCATCTTCCAGCAGAGCTGTAGTTACTGCCACTTGGTAACTACCATCTTCCAGCAGAGCTGTAGTTACTGCCACTTGGTAACTACCATCTTCCAGCAGAGCTGTAGTTACTGCCACTTGGTAACTACCATCTTCCAGCAGAGCTGTAGTTACTGCCACTTGGTAACTACCATCTTCCAGCAGAGCTGTAGTTACTGCCACTTGGTAACTACCATCTTCCAGCAGAGCTGTAGTTACTGCCACTTGGTAACTACCATCTTCCAGCAGAGCTGTAGTTACTGCCACTTGGTAACTACCATCTTCCAGCAGAGCTGTAGTTACTGCCACTTGGTAACTACCATCTTCCAGCAGAGCTGTAGTTACTGCCACTTGGTAACTACCATCTTCCAGCAGAGCTGTAGTTACTGCCACTTGGTAACTACCATCTTCCAGCAGAGCTGTAGTTACTGCCACTTGGTAACTACCATCTTCCAGCAGAGCTGTAGTTACTGCCACTTGGTAACTACCATCTTCCAGCAGAGCTGTAGTTACTGCCACTTGGTAACTACCATCTTCCAGCAGAGCTGTAGTTACTGCCACTTGGTAACTACCATCTTCCAGAGAGCTGTAGTTACTGACCACTGTAGTTAACTACCCATCTTCCAGCAGAGCTGTAGTTACTGCCACTTGGTAACTACCATCTTCCAGCAGAGCTGTAGTTACTGCCACTTGGTAACTACCATCTTCCAGCAGAGCTGTAGTTACTGCCACTTGGTAACTACCATCTTCCAGCAGAGCTGTAGTTACTGCCACTTGGTAACTACCATCTTCCAGCAGAGCTGTAGTTACTGCCACTTGGTAACTACCATCTTCCAGCAGAGCTGTAGTTACTGCCACTTGGTAACTACCATCTTCCAGCAGAGCTGTAGTTACTGCCACTTGGTAACTACCATCTTCCAGCAGAGCTGTAGTTACTGCCACTTGGTAACTACCATCTTCCAGCAGAGCTGTAGTTACTGCCACTTGGTAACTACCATCTTCCAGCAGAGCTGTAGTTACTGCCACTTGGTAACTACCATCTTCCAGCAGAGCTGTAGTTACTGCCACTTGGTAACTACCATCTTCCAGCAGAGCTGTAGTTACTGCCACTTGGTAACTACCATCTTCCAGCAGAGCTGTAGTTACTGCCACTTGGTAACTACCATCTTCCAGCAGAGCTGTAGTTACTGCCACTTGGTAACTACCATCTTCCAGCAGAGCTGTAGTTACTGCCACTTGGTAACTACCATCTTCCAGCAGAGCTGTAGTTACTGCCACTTGGTAACTACCATCTTCCAGCAGAGCTGTAGTTACTGCCACTTGGTAACTACCATCTTCCAGCAGAGCTGTAGTTACTGCCACTTGGTAACTACCATCTTCCAGCAGAGCTGTAGTTACTGCCACTTGGTAACTACCATCTTCCAGCAGAGCTGTAGTTACTGCCACTTGGTAACTACCATCTTCCAGCAGAGCTGTAGTTACTGCCACTTGGTAACTACCATCTTCCAGCAGAGCTGTAGTTACTGCCACTTGGTAACTACCATCTTCCAGCAGAGCTGTAGTTACTGCCACTTGGTAACTACCATCTTCCAGCAGAGCTGTAGTTACTGCCACTTGGTAACTACCATCTTCCAGCAGAGCTGTAGTTACTGCCACTTGGTAACTACCATCTTCCAGCAGAGCTGTAGTTACTGCCACTTGGTAACTACCATCTTCCAGAGAGCTGTAGTTACTCCACTTGGTAACTACCATCTTCCAGCAGAGCTGTAGTTACTGCCACTTGGTAACTACCATCTTCCAGCAGAGCTGTAGTTACTGCCACTTGGTAACTACCATCTTCCAGCAGAGCTGTAGTTACTGCCACTTGGTAACTACCATCTTCCAGCAGAGCTGTAGTTACTGCCACTTGGTAACTACCATCTTCCAGCAGAGCTGTAGTTACTGCCACTTGGTAACTACCATCTTCCAGTAGAGCTGTAGTTACTACCACTTGGTAACTACCATCTTCCAGCAGAGCTGTAGTTACTGCCACTTGGTAACTACCATCTTCCAGTAGAGCATGTAGTTACTACACTTGTAACTACCATCTTCCAGCAGAGCTGTAGTTACTGTTACTTGGTAACTACCATCTTCCAGCAGAGCTGTAGTTACTGTTACTTGGTAACTACCATCTTCCAGCAGAGCTGTAGTTACTGTTACTTGGTAAGTACCATCTTCCAGCAGAGCTGCAGTTACTGTCACTTGGGAACTACCATCTCTGACCAAGACCTATCTCATACACAGGAAAAAAAATAATTATGAATATATCTCCATCATCCCAGAACGACACAAAAAGAAATTATTCACGGAAGGCAGATAAACCACTGTGTGGGTGTGTGTGTTAATAATAACATAATCAGCTGTTTTGCGTTTCATCAGAGGCTTGAGACGAGCCAAGATAAACAGTAGACTGTGGAGTCCAGGAGACAAGGTGAGATTACCTTAGAAGCGTCTTAGACCTTAGAAGACGAAGTGAGATCGGCTTAGAAGCGTCTTAGAGCCCAGGAGACTAGGTGAGATGAGCTTAGGAGCACCTCAGAGCCCAGGAAATGAGGCGAGTTGAACTTAGAATTATATTCAGTCTTAGTCAAGATTATCAATTTTTCCTTTCTTTTTTTTTTATTACTGTGACTTGAGAAAGCTGAGATAAGAGTATGCTCTCTCTCTCTCTCTCTCTCTCTCTCTCTCTCTCTCTCTCTCTCTCTCTCTCTCTCTCTCTCTCTCTCTCTCTCTCTCTCTCTCTCTCTCTTCTCTGTCTCTCTCTCTCTCTCTTTCTCTCTTTCTCTCTTTGAGCGAGTGTTTCTCACACCTCTATTTCACACCTTGTTCCCACGTGAGTGATCGCCCCACTACTCTTGTGTAGAGAGAGAGAGAGAGAGAGAGAGAGAGAGAGAGATCTTTGCTCAGAGCTCGCCAACTCCGATTGGTATGCTCTTCTGCAAGGTGACGTTGATATAACCAAGTGAACGCCTTCATTGAACACGTCCTTAATCTCCAACACTAATATACATCCTTGATCAGCAGTATGTGACGAAGCCTTCAGATCAGTCTAGTAGAGAGGCTGTTACTGCTAAGTGCAAGGCTTGGAGAAGGTACAAGAGGCATCCCACTATCTGTAATGGGTTCCTGTTATAGATAGTATATAAACTCCCTGTAAAATTATATAAGATCCCTGTTAAACTATTTAAACTCTCTGTACAACTATACACAGTAGGCACTTTTGTTTTCAAATTAAAGAAGTCCAAATGTTGGTCATCCTTAGAAGGCTACCTGTAGTCTACCTGGAGGGTGTTCTGGGGGGGTCAGCGTCCTTGACCAGGCCTCCCGGTGGATTAGAGCCTGATCAACCAGGCTGTTACTGCTGGCGCACGTAGTCAAGCGTACGAACCACAGCCCTGCTGATCAGGTACTGACTTTAGGTGTCTGTCCAGCTCCCTCTTGAAGGCAGCCAGGGGTCTGTTGGTAATTACCCTTATGCCTGGTAGGAGGCTGTTGAACAGTCTTGGGCCCCGTACACTTATTGTGCTTTCCTTAGTGTACTCATATCATCAGGTAGTGTAGACACCAAAATCTGGTGGTTTCTGCCCAAGGACCAGCAAGGTTATTGATCTGTTGAAATTATTCCACACACAACACACACACACACACACACACACACACACACACACACACACACACACACACACACACACACACACACACACACACACACACACACAACACACACACATACACACCACACATACACACACACACACACACACACACACACACACACACACACACACACACACACACACACACACACACACACACACACACACACACACACACACACACACAAGTCAATCACCCTATCTCGAAGGACCTACACAACACAACACACACGAATAACACATACACCAACTAAACACACACATACACACACACCACACACACACCACACCACACACACAACACACTACACACACCACACAACACACACACACCCACAAACCCACTCACACACCACACACACACAACACTACACACAAACACACACCAACCACACACACAACACCCTCCACCACACACACATAAACCACTACCTCAACATACACACCTCAACAAATCACCACACATACACACACACACACACACACCACCAAAGGTGTCAGGGTTAATCCCCTTTGTCTCGAGAGGTGGATCCCGTTGAGGACTTATTGAGAGAGACACACACGGAGATTATACAAGGTGATATCTCTAAGCTAATACACACTCTGAAAAGATTGCCTTGAAGTGTGTGTGAGCCCTACCCACGCCCACAAGAGCCCTATCCACGTCCACAAGAGCACTACCCACGCCCACAAAGAGCCCTACTCACGCCCACTAGAAAGAGGCCTACCTACAAGAGGCCTACCAACGCCCACAAGACCCCTCCACCCCCACACTAATATAACTCTCTGAGCTCTTCAATGCATGAAGACACTCTCACAAATTTTCCAGCTGGAGATAAAGAAGTCATCTTCAACTTCCTCTTATCTGAAGATTAAACTTCATCTGCTTGAGTAGTTACTGGTGTGGTACTGGTAGTGAGGTGGACCTGGCTTGTGTTACTGGTAGTGAGGAGGACCTGGCTTGAGTTACTGGTGTGATACGGATAGTGAGGTGGACCTGGCTAGTGTTGCTGGTAGTGAGGAGGACCCGGCTTGTGATACTGGTAGTGAGGAGGACCTGGCTTGTGGTACTGATGTGATACTGGTAGTGAGGAAGACCTGGCTTGTGTTACTGGTGTGTTACTGGTAGTGAGGAGGCCCTGCCTTGTGTTACAGGTGTGATACTGGTAGTGAGGTGGACCTGGCTTATGTTACTGGTAGTGAGGAGGACCTGGCTTGTGGTACTGGTAGTGAGGAGGACCTGGCTTGTGGTACTGGTGTGATACTGGTAGTGAGGAGGATCTGGCTTGTGTTACTGGTGTGATACTGGTAGTGAGGAGGACCTGGCTTGTGTTACTGGTTGGTAATACTGTGACTGAACATCAAAAAGGTATACAATACCGACAGGTTGTTAGGTAAGACACATATGCAACAGTTAGACAACTTTATTCCGAAACGTTTCGCCTACACAGTAGGCTTCTTCAGTCGAATACAGAAAGTAGGCAGGAACAGTAGAGATGTGAAGACGATGTAATCAGTCCATCACCCTTGTAGTCGTAGAATTTGAGGTTGTCAGTCCTGAACTTCTCCAGGCCGAGGGACTGACAACCTCAAATTCTACGACTACAAGGGTGATGGACTGATTACATCGTCTTCACATCTCTACTGTTCCTGCCTACTTTCTGTATTCGACTGAAGAAGCCTACTGTGTAGGCGAAACGTTTCGGAATAAAGTTGTCTGTTGCATATGTGTCTTACCTAACAATACTGGGACTGTTGATTATTGATAATGATGATTGTTGATGGTCTGATAGTGGTGATTGTTGTTGGTGTGATAGTGGTGATTGTTGATGGTGTGATAGTGGTGATTGTTGGTGTGATAATGGTAATTGTTGATGGTGTGATAGTGGTGATTGTTGGTGTGATGGTGATTGTTGTTGGTGTGGAAGTGGTGATTGTTGATGGTGTGATAATGGTGATTGTTAATGGTGTGATAGTGGTGATTGTTGATGGTGTGATAGAGGTGATTGCTGATGGTGTGATAGTGGTGATTGTTGATGGTGTGATAGTGGTGATTGCTGGTGTGACAGTGGTGACTGTTGATGGTGTGATAGTGGTGATTGTTGATGGTGTGATATTGTGATTGTTGGTGTGATAGTGGTGATTGTTGTTGGTGTGATAGTGGTGATTGCTGATGGTGTGATAGTGGTGATTGTTGATGGTGTGATAGTGGTGATTGCTGATGGTGTGCTAGTGGTGATTGTTGATGGTGTAATAGTGATTGTTGATGGTGTGATAGTGGTGATTGTGATGGTGTGATAGGGTGATTTCGTGTGACAGTGGTGACTGTTGATGGTGTATAGTGGTGATTGTTGATGGTGTGATAGTGTGATTGTTGGTGTGATAGTGGTGATTGTGTTGTGGTGTGATGAGTGGTGATTGCTGATGGTGTGATAGTGGATGATTGTTGATGTGTGATAGTGGTGATTGCTGATGGTGTGGAGTGTGATTGTTGAGGTGTAATAGTATTGTTTGATGGGGTGATAAGTGGTATTGTTTGATGGTGCGAATAGTCGGTGAGTGTTGATGTGTAATAGTGGTGATTGTTGATGGTGTGATAGTGGTGATTGTTGGTGTGATGGTGGCGATTGTTGATGGTGTGATGGTGGTCATTGTTGATGGTGTTGTGGATATTAAACAGTGTGCTGTCTAAAAAATATATATATTCATTATGGATATAATTTTGGAGTTTGTTTCAAATCTCTCATTACAAGCCGCTTAATAGAGTGATAAGCCTCTTAATGGAGTCACGTTATAAACCTTTAAATATTCACGTGTTAAGCCTTTTAATATAGCATTATCGGTGTAATATTAATATATAAAAAATTATTCCCAGAATTACCTCCACAGCGTTGTATGTACATCTCAGAACAAATATTTGCTCCCGTTAACCGATGATTTCTCAGTTTTCTGTTTGAATTGTTTTTTGCTGGATAGAGCTAATAATTCCCAAATTTAATACCAACGAGGCCTGGTCATGGGCTGGGCCGCGGGGGCGTTGACCCCCGAATTACCCTCCAGGTAACTTGCAGCATTTCCTCCTTCTAACCAACAAAATCCATCGTAAGGCTGAAGTCTGAAGAATATATCAATATATTAAAGTTAGCGCTGCTATGTTTACACTGGTGTTCTTGTGTCTGAGGATTTAATCAGTCAGAAAAACTGCAAATGACAAGACAAAACGAAACAAAACATTAATCTGTCTTTGAAAAAAAAGATTTCTTGATAATTTTTTTGCTCACATAACTTAGCAAATTATCATTATGTTTTTTGCATATAATATATATATATATATATATATATATATATATATATATATATATATATATATATATATATTATATATATATATATATATATATATTATATATATATATTATTAGCAGGCCTGGTCCCTGAGATGAAAAATTTCGTCTTGGTTTTTTCATTAAAACTTGCATGTTGTGTTCGGGTAATTGAGTTTGATAATGAGTTTGGTGGTTTAAAATTGAGCGGGAGAGGCTGCCTGCAGGTCAGCAGGCCATGCCGAGTACAGGCAACACACTCGCTCTCTCTCATTACATAATAAACTAGTGGAGAGAGAGAGAGAGAGAGAGAGAGAAGGAAAGAAGACTACTCTTGCCTTCTCAGTGGCAAGAGTTAAGAAGCGTTACACACAATGCCATCTTCTTTCCTCTTCTATTGTTATTTCTCCAACACCCTGGCCTCATTATTATTATTATTATAATTATTATTATTATTATAATTATTATTGTAATATTTTAAATTTAAGAATTAATCTAAGTCTGCCCGAAATGCCTAGTCATGCTAGGTGTTCTAGTGGCCTCCTCTGTAATTATTATTTTACTACATGTAAACCACACAATAACCAAATTCTGTAAACTCAGCATTGTAATCCTTATAGAGAATAAACTTTGAATTGAATTGAATTGAATAATAATAATAATTATTATTATTATGATTATTACTACTACTACTATTGTTATTAGGTGTTATTACTATTATTATTGCTTCTACTACTACTATTATATTATTATTATTTTATTATTATTAGTATTATTACTTCTGATACTGCTTTTATTATTATAGCATAACAATGTAAGAGGGTGCCGGTGCTCTAAAACCCATGTGGTCTCGTCTCCCCTACCCTTCCTCTCCCCCTCCCCCCCAAAAAAAAACTGCTGACTCGTTTTATTTTTGCTTTGTCCCCAAAATTGTAAATTGAATCGTCTCTTGTTAATGGAGTTCGAATTATTTCTGGCCCGATACTGTGTTGTTTTAGCTCCGTGTCTCGTTTTCTGTTGGGGTTTAGAGGGGCTTATGTTGATGTTCGTGGGACGGGGGGTTGAATTTATGTAAGTTTCGGGTAATTTGGATGAATGGACAGCTTTTTCATTAATGATTTGTTGCGTTTATTATCATTACATTTTCTGTTATAATTGCATAAGTTGTCAGTTTTTTTTTGTATCTATAATTGTCTGTGGTTATAGGAACTGAGGTATGCTGGCGATGTTGTGTTGATAGAACGGGATTAGTGATCTTATCCTGCCTTATTTGATAGGCTTTAGCTGTTATCTTGCCTTATTTCATAGGCTCAGAGATGTTATCTTACCTTATTTCATTGGCTTAGAGGTGTTATCCTGCCTCTGTTCATAGGCTCGGAGATGTTATTCTGCCTCAGTTCACAGGCTTGGTGCTGTTATCCTGCCTCAGTTCATAGGCTTACTGATGTTATCCAGCCTCCGTCCATAGGCTTAGAAATGTTATCCTGCCTCAGTTCATAGGCTTAGAGATATTATCCTTCCTCAGTTCATAGGTTTAGTGATGTTATCCTGCCGCAGTTCATAGGCTTAGAGATGTTATCCTGCCTCAGTTCATAGGCTTAGTGATGTTATCCTGCCTAAGTTCATAGGCTTAGAGATATTATCCTGCCTCAGTTCATAGGTTTAGAGACGTTATCCTGCCTCAGTTCATAGGCTTAGAGATATTATCCTGCCTCAGTTCACAGGTTTAGTGATGTTATCCTGCCTCAGTTCATAGGCTTAGAGATATTATTCTGTCTCAGTTCATAGGCTTACTGATGTTATCCTGCCTCAGTTCATAGGCTTAGAGATATTATCCTGCCTCAGTTCATAGGCTTAGTGATGTTATCCTGCCTCAGTTCATAGGTTTAGTGATGTTATCCTGCCTCAGTTCATAGGCTTAGTGATGTTATCCTGCCTCAGTTCATAGGTTTAGTGATGTTATCCTGCCTCAGTTCATAGGCTTAGTGATGTTATCCTGCCTCAGTTCATAGGTTTAGTGATGTTATCCTGCCTCAGTTCATAGGCTTAGAGATATTATCCTGCCTCAGTTCATAGGTTTACTGATGTTATCCTGCCTCAGTTCATAGGCTTAGAGACGTTATCCTGCCTCAGTTCATAGGCTTAGTGATGTTATCCTGCCTCAGTTCATAGGCTTAGTGATGTTATCCTGTCTCAGTTCATAGGCTTAGTGATGTTATCCTGCCTCAGTTCATAGGCTTACTGATGTTATCCTGCTTCAGTTCATAGGCTTAGAGATATTATCCTGCCTCAGTTCATAGGCTTAGAGATATTATCCTGCCTCAGTTCATAGGCTTAGAGACGTTATCCTGCCTCAGTTCATAGGCTTAGTGATGTTATCCTGCCTCAGTTCATAGGCTTAGTGATGTTATCCTGTCTCAGTTCATAGGCTTAGCGATGTTATCCTGCCTCAGTTCATAGGCTTACTGATGTTATCCTGCTTCAGTTCATAGGCTTAGAGATATTATCCTGCCTCAGTTCATAGGCTTAGAGATATTATCCTGCCTCAGTTCATAGGTTTACTGATGTTATCCTGCCTCAGTTCATAGGCTTAGAGACGTTATCCTGCCTCAGTTCATAGGCTTAGTGATGTTATCCTGCCTCAGTTCATAGGCTTAGTGATGTTATCCTGTCTCAGTTCATAGGCTTAGTGATGTTATCCTGCCTCAGTTCATAGGCTTAGAGATGTTATCCTGCCTCAATTCATAGGCTTAGAGATGTTATCCTGCCTCAGTTCATAGGCTTAGAGATGTTATCCTGCCTCAGTTCATAGGCTTAGAGATGTTATCCTGCCTCAGTTCATAGGCTTAGAGATGTTATCTTACCTCAGCTCACCTACAAGCTAAGAGCAGTTATCCTCTGACAGGTCATTTACGCATCTCAAAGAATAGTAGTAGTCCTAGTACTGATCATTGCGTCACCCCACATGTTACCTTCTCCCATACTGACAGTTCCTTCTCTACTGCCACTGTCTTATATCCTTCAGATATTCCTTCATCGAGTGTAAGGGCTTACTTGTCACTCCTGGTTGTGGACCGTGTCAGCTGCTTTCCTGCAGCCCTGGAAGCTGCAGTCTACCCTTGTGTGTCTCTTTGAGGACTCTCTCAGTAATTCTTGTCTTTTATAAACCCACCATCCGAACAACAACTATTATCAGCCCCTACCAACGCTTCTTCCACTGCAGCTACCACTGCCTTCTACTACCACCACCACCACCTTCTATTACCACCACCTTACACCACCACCACCTTCTACTACCACCACCACCACCTTACACACCACCACCACCACCACCACCACCACCACCACCACCTTCTACCACCCACCACCACCACCACCCACCTACCACCACCACCACCACCACCACCACCACCCACACCCACC
Source organism: Cherax quadricarinatus (assembly GCF_026875155.1). Classification (NCBI taxonomy): domain Eukaryota; kingdom Metazoa; phylum Arthropoda; class Malacostraca; order Decapoda; family Parastacidae; genus Cherax; species Cherax quadricarinatus. The sequence goes on along the minus strand of NC_069455.1, from coordinate 4,981,149 downwards.
ACCACCACCACCACCACCACCACCACCACCACCACCACCACACCTTCTACCACCACCACCACCACCTTCTACCACCACCACCACCACTACCACCACCTCACCACCATCACCACCACCACCACCACCACCACCACCACCACCACCACCACCACCACCACCACCACCACCTTCTACCACCACCACCACCACCACCAACCACCAACCACCTCACCACCCACCACCACCACCACCACTCACCACCACCACCACTCTACACCACCACCACCACCACCTCTACCACACACCCACCACCTTCTACACCACACCACCACCACCACCTCTACCACCACCACCACCTTACCACCACCAACACACCACCACCACCACCACCACCATTCACCACCACCCACCACCACCACCACCACCACCACCACCACACCACCACCACCACCACCTTCTACCACCACACCAACCCCACCACCTTCTACCACCACCACCAACCACCACCACCACCACCACCACCACCACCTTCTCCACCACCCACCACCACCACCACCACCACCACCACACCACCACCACCCACCACCACCACCACCACCACCACCACCTTCTACCACCACCACCACCACCACCACCTTACCACCACCACCACCACCACCACCACCACACACCACCACCACCACACACCACCACCACCATCACCACCACCACCACCACCACCACCACCACCACACCACCACCACCACCACCACCACCCTACACCACCACCACACCTTCACCACCACCACCACCACCTTCTACCACCACACCACCACCACCACCACCACCTTCTACCACCACCACCACCACCCACCACCACACCACCACCCCACCACCACCACCACCACCACCACCACCACCACCAACCACCACCTTCACACCACCACCACCACCACCTCTACCACCACCACCACCACACCACCACCACCACCACCACCACACCTCACTCACCACCACCACCACCACCACCCACCACCACCACCACCACCACCATCACCACCACACACCACCACCACCACACCACCACCAACCACCACCTTCTACCACCACCAACCACCACCACCACCACCACCACCTACCACCACCACCACCACCACCACCACCACCACCACCCACCACCCACCTTCTAAAACCACCACCACCACCCACTTCTACCACCACCACACCACACCACCACCACACCACCCACCACCACCACCACCACCACCTTCTACCACATCACACCACCACCACCTTCACCACCACCACCACCACCACCACCACCACCACCACCTCACCACCACCAACCACCAACCCAACCACCACCACCACCACCACCACCACCACCACACCACCACCACCACTACCACCACCACACTCACCCACCACCACCACACACCACCACCACCACCACCACCACCACCACCACCACCTCACAACCACACCACCACCACCACCACCACCACCACCACCACCACCTTCACCACCACCACCACCACTCTACCACCACCACCACCACCACCTACCACCACCACCACCACCACACCACCACTACCACCACCACCACCACCACCACCACCACCACCACCTTCTACCACCACCACCACCACCACCACCCCACCACCACCACCTCTACCACCACCACCACCACTCTCCACCACCCACCACCACCACCACACCACCACCACCACCACCACCACCACACCACCACCACCACCACCACCACCACCACCACCACCACCACCTTCTAACCACCACCACCACACCACCACCACCACCACCAACCACCACCACTCTACCACCACCACCTCTACAACCACCACTCACCACCACCACCACCACCACCACCCACCACCACCACCACCACCACCACCACCACCCCACCACACCACCACCACCACCACACCACCACCACACCACCACCACCACCACCACCACCCCACCACCACCACCACCACCACCACCACCACCACCACCACCACCACCACCACCAACCACCCACCACCACCACCACCACCGCCACCACCACCACCACCACCACCACCACCACCATCACCACCACCACCACCACCACCACCACCACCACCACCACCACCACCACCACCATCACCACCACCCACCACCACCACCACCACCTCACCACCACCACCACCACCATCACCACCACCACCCACACCACCACCACCACCACCACCATCACCACCACCACCACCACCACCACCACCACCACCACCACCCCACCACCACCACCACCACCATCCTGATCAAGACTTTTATATCGCCTGTGTTGCATTGCAGTCAGACGGGAAGTCAACAAACATTTACTTCTTCCTCTCCCTTACCCTACCAGCCCCCACGCCCACGCCCCACGCCCGTCCTCCACGCCCACGCCCCACGCCCGTCCTCCACGCCCACGCCCCACGCACCAGTTAGTTCACAAGAGAAGCATTTTGATTATGCAGATCGTCTCGCCTGGGCAGGTAACTACACCAGTGTCTCTAACCTCTCCCCTCCCTCTTCCCCTTCCCCTCCATCACCCCCTCCCACCTCCACCTCCCCCTCCCCTCCATCACCCCTCCTCCACACCTCCAACTCCCCCTCCTTCCCATATTATCCCCACTACCCATTTCACATACCCTATATCCCAACCTCACTCCCAACCCCCTCCCTCCGTTTTCTCCCCCTCCCCTTACCTCTGACCCCGCTCAGCTCCCCTTCCCCCTCCCCCCTTCCTTCTCCTCACAACACCTCAGGGACACATATGTGTCACCTGCTGCTAATTTGTGTCTCTGACGCAGAGAGTTTCCAGGTGGACAATCACGGTGAAGTGTGTCGCTGAGCATGTTTGGGCGGGTGTGGGCGGCTGGCGGTTGTGGGTGGCGGGCGGGTGTGGGTGGCGGGCGGGTGTGGATGGCGGGCGGGCGTGGGCGGCGGGCGGGCGTGGGCGGCGGGCGGGCGTGGGTGGCGGGCGGGTGTGGGTGGCGGGCTGGTGTGGATGGCGGGCGGGCGTGGGCGGCTGGCGGCGTGGGCGGCGGGCGGGCGTGGGCGGCGGGCGGGTGGGCGGCGGGCGGGTGTGGGCGGCGGGCGGGTGTGGGTGGCGGGCGGGTGTGGGCGGATGGGTGAACATTGTTAGCTGGAGACGAGAATGGGTTGAGCTGACAGTCTTCCAGTGAAATTTGTCGAGGATCCACGATAACCACAGTGACTCTTCCTTACTGACTTTACTGAACTTAATGTGACTTTAACTGACCCTTCAATAACATTATTGAACTTAATGTGACTTTAACTGACCCTTCAATAACATTATTGAACTTAATGTGACTTTAACTGACCCTTCAATAACATTATTGAACTTAATGTGACTTTAACTGACCCTTCAATAACATTATTGAAGGGTCAGCTACATGTACAATAAGATGACGGTCGGTTTCACCTCACTTGTTCTCTCCAGACTGCAGTACACTAAGAGCCTTTCTTAAAGCTGGGTAAATTGTTGGCCTGGAGAATGTACAGAGAATCTTTACTGCTCGAGTAAATTCAGTCAAGCACCTAAATTACTGGGAACGTTTGAAGTTCCTTGATCTGTACTCCCTGGAATGTAGGCGAGAAAGATGCATTATAATATACACCTCGAAAATTCTACGTTTGGTCCCAAATCTTCACGCCGAAATTAAAAACTAGGTGTACAACATGTACATTTGAGAAAACTCAATAAGTTTAAAGGGCCCAAGGCTCAACAACTTCCTTTCATACATAAGGAGCTTTACCATCGGACTCCTGGCTGTCTTTAAGATGGAAGATGATGAGCTCCTCCAGTTAGTTCCCAATCAGTCGGGCTGTGAGGCCTACATTGGACTACGTTCAGCCAGCACCAATATCCTGGTTAATCTGGACAGTGGCTCCCGCAACCTGGATTAGGTATATAGTGGATGCTGGGTTATCCACACTATAATATCCAGCCTTGACTGGATATCGTAGGTACTGCTTCTTTTCAGGTAGAGTGTTCACCAGTCAAAACTGCTTTTTATGAAACAAGATTCAATAAAAAGCAGTTTTAACAATAATATGAATATTTCCTTTGGTTTATATAAATTAGATCCATTTATAATTAATAGAATTTGGGAAGAATTTAATAATACACTGGACAAATAATAATTTTTAAATTTTCTTGGGTAGAATAGTTTGTGGGTGAGTTGTGCAAAGGACCTATCCAAGTTGGGTCGCCTCGCGTCAGGTGTTTAACCGTTGTGGGATCTGATAGTAAGGTGCTGGCCAGACCCCTTATATACCTTCCTTGGATGCTTTACTTTCATAGTTCCTTGATAATGTGAGTAGTCACAAAAAGCGCTTGGAATTTCTCTATTCTTCAGAGTGGTTGTTTTGCATATTCTGAAATCACCTGTTTACTGTGATCTTATTGCATATATATATATATAATATATATATATATATAAAATATATATATATATATATATATATATATATATATATATAATATATATATATATATAAAAAAGGCAAAACAATCGCAGAGGCGATCTTAACAGTGCAGGACAAGCCACATGAGGATAAAAATCTTTTATCTCTAAGATTTTCATTCCCACGTTACTTGTTCTGCATATATATTGTATTCACGAATTCGTGCTTGTAAAACTATTTGTTCCATAAATCAATAATTTAAAATTAAATAATGTTTTTTAAGAGTAAATGAAACATGGGTGGACATGTCCGTAGAGTTTTATGTCGTCGTTTACTGTCAAATTTAGTTGATTTTAGCTTTGTGATAAATTAACCTCGTCAGAGCTATAACTAACTCTTCCACCTTCAGTCTGAAAAACTTATATTTCTCAATTTCATATCCGCATTAGGTCTAATATTTAATACTTTCTCCCCAGACATGCATACAAACTCTTACTTTCCCAGTTATGGCTATACTCTTGCACTCTTACTTTTCAGGGTTAAAATACCTATACTTTCTGACTCACGAAATCGTAGTGACACGATTGCAAACAAACCACAGTACGGGTGGGGATTGAACTCGTAGTTAGGGAGTCGTAAAACTCCAGGCCAGCGAGTAAGATCCTGGGCCAGATGGCTACAATAAGATTCACTTGCAACGAGTTCAATCCCCACCCATACCGTGATTTACGTATACTTTTATGAATGTCTCAGAGAGATGTTTCTTACCTCCGTCAGGAGAGCCGCTGGCGCCGCCTCTGCTGCTGGGGGCCAGAGAGATCTATGAGCCTTCAGAACTTATCAAGATAGGCTGCCAACCCCGCCGGCCTCTCCTGCACGAGCATAGGCCTACCCTACAGTGGTTCTTGGAAGGCACTAAGGTAAGTCTACGGGTTATTTTTCAGGTAATCACTTGGTCTATGGGGTCCGAGACTGCACAGGCTAGTCTAGGAGTTACTGAAACGTTTTCACTTCATCCAGGGATTACAAAAACGTTCTCAGTTCATCCAGGGATTACAAAAACGTTCTCACTTCATCCAGGGATTACAAAAACGTTCTCACTTCATCCAGGGATTACAAAAACGTTCTCACTTCATCCAGGGATTACGAAAACGTTCTCTCTTCATCCAGGGATTACAAAAACATTCTCAGTTCATCCAGGGATTACAAAAACGTTCTCACTTCATCCAGGGATTACAAAAACGTTCTCACTTCATCCAGGGATTACAAAAACGTTCTCACTTCATCCAGGGATTACAAAAACGTTCTCACTTCATCCAGGGATTACAAAAACGTTCTCACTTCATCCAGGGATTACAAAAACGTTTTCCTCTTCATCCAGGGATTACAAAACGTTTTTCTCTTCATCCAGGGATTACAAAAACGTTCTCACTTCATCCAGGGATTACAAAAACGTTCTCTCTTCATCCAGGGATTACAAAAACGTTCTCTCTTCATCCAGGGATTACAAAAACGTTCTCACTTCATCCAGGGATTACAAAAACGTTCTCACTTCATCCAGGGATTGCAAAAACGTTTTCTCTTCATCCAGGGATTACAAAAACGTTCTCTCTTTATCCAGGGATTACAAAAACGTTTTCACTTCATCCAGGGATTACAAAAACGTTCTCTCTTCATCCAGGGATTACAAAAACGTTCTCTCTTTATCCAGGGATTACAAAAACGTTCTCACTTCATCCAGGGATTACAAAAACGTTCTCACTTCATCCAGGGATTACAAAAACGTTCTCTTCATCCAGGGATTACAAAAACGTTCTCTTCATCCAGGGATTACAAAAACGTTCTCTTCATCCAGGGATTACAAAAACGTTCTCTTCATCCAGGGATTACAAAAACAATCTCACTTCATCCAGAGATTACAAAAACGTTTTCGCTTCATCTAGGGATTACTAAAATAAAACTAACTTTGTCTAGTGATTTTCTAGAATGCACTAAGTTGGACTACTGCCTCCTAGAATTAATTAATACATCTATATTGAACAACTAGGGTAACATCACACATGCCTATCTAAGGCCTACATTTTTCTGGTATATTAAACTTCCCTCTTACTTACCATAACCTGAACCTCAGCCTCTTCGCATCTTTGTAAAGCTTCCAGTAACCTACTACCTGTTCTTTTAACTGCAAAAAATATATGTTCTTTTTACGTATTTTTAAAATCATAAATGCAACTGATAACTCTATCTCGTTATCTAAGTATTGTTCGCTTACTTGCTTCAGTCAGATACTCACTCCATACATCTCACATCCCTTCCTTCCATCCTCGTTGTTCTACCATCCTTCTTTCTGTCTCACCCATAACTCTTCCCATAACAATGTTACTGTACACTTTACCAGGCATTCTCGGCGAATTTATTACCTTATAATTCTTATACACTCTCTTTTGGCCCCCTTTTCACTTATACCTAAGGACTGAGAAAGATAAAACTAAGTTTACTGTCTGTCACTCCTCAGATACTCTCTCGTATGCCATACATGCATTAAACTGATATACCAGCTGCTTCTAATCTAATGTATCTCCCCACCTGCATACAACATCTCATTCATAATTCGATCTATCCTACCCTCTTTATTCAATTTCAACCTCGTCACTGCCTCACAGCCCCCCTTTTTTTTATATATTTCCCAGTGTCTCACCCACTTTCTCCGCACTTATCTCTGGCTCTTCACTCTCTCTAATAGATGCTGTTCCTCCCTGCTCAGTGCAGGAAATCCAGCAAGTTTCCTCCTGTTCATTGGTGCTTAAGGGACACGTAAGTTCCCCCGTCTTCTAATAACATGTTCATTTTCACTATAATATACCTTGTTCATAATTCTTATCTGAACTTTGTTCACACCTCTACAACACAATTGTCCTCAAAAATTTGTTAAGTTATACCATGAATTAAGTAAAGATCCTGGACTTCACCTTACGAAACAGACAAAGCAAATGTGATAGTAATTATAGACAAGCTTGATGATAGTGGAAAAATGAACATGTTATTAGAAGACGGGGAAACTTACGTGCCTCTTAAGCGACCAAAATACTCTCACTGTCTCCAGGTCCACCTCATTGTCCAGCTTCTTATCATTTTCTGCTTACAGACAGATCTATTTCCTTTCTAGGAAAAATGAAAGTCACAACACCGTGATTAGAACAATTCAGGAATCACGAGGTAAACTCCAGGTATACCGTATCTGGATCAGTTAACGTCACAGTACCGTGTCTGGAACAATTCACGCCAAAATACCTTATCTGGAACAATTAAACGCAGACCGTGGTATTAAAGACAGACCGTGGCATGAAACACAGGCCATGGTATGAAACACAGGCCATGGTATGAAACACAAGCCATTGTATGAAACACAGGCCATGGTATGAAACAATTCACTCAGCATTCATACATTTTTCTGCCCAGATAGTAATGGTTTATGAGAAATGTTATTTTTATGGCAGTATTAAGGGCGGTGAGGAGGGCGGTGCTAGAGGCAGCTTTAGACAATCCTCGTGTATCCTGGGATGGAAAACATTCAGGCTTTAGCGCAGGTGATGTTATTGTGATGGTGAAAGGTCAGGTGTGTGTGTGAACGAGAGAGACAGACAGACAAAGAGTGTGTGTGTGTGAGAGAGAGAGATAGAGAGAGAGAGAGAGAGAGACAGACAAAGTGTGTGTGTGAGAGAAGAGAGATACAGACAAAGAGTGTGAGAGAGAGAGAAAGAGAGAGAGAATATATATACAAAGAGTATGTTTGTGCGTGAGAGAGAGAGTGTGTGTGCGAGTGAGACAGACAGACAAAGAGTGTGTGTGTGAGAGAGAGAGAGATAGAGAGAGAGAGAGACAGACAAAGTGTGTGTGTGAGAGAGAGAGAGATACAGACAAAGAGTGTGTGTGTGCGTGAGAGACAGAGACTGTGTGTGTGAGAGAGAGAGAGAGAGAGAGAGAGAGAGAGAGAGAGAGAGAGAGAGACAGACAGACAAAGAGTGTGAGAGAGAAAGAGAGAGAGAGAAAATATATACAAAGAGTATGTTTGTGCGTGAGAGAGAGACAGAGTGTGTGTGTGCGTGAGAGACAGAGACTGTGTGTGAGAGAGAGAGAGAGAGAGAGAGAGAGAGAGAGAAGAGAGAGAGAGAGAGAGACAGACAAAGAGTGTGAGAGAGAGAGAAAGAGAGAGAGAGATATATATACAAAGAGTATGTTTGTGCGTGAGAGAGAGACAGAGTGTGTGTGTGCGTGAGAGACAGAGGCTGTGTGCGTGTGTGTGTGAGACACAAACAGAGAATATTATTTACCTCTCACTTCCCCTGGGGTCTCCTCCCAACAGTGTCTTCCCTCCCTGTACCCTCCCACGGTGGGAGGAAGGTACAGGGAATGTGAGACACTGACGGCTCGACCCTCCGAACTCCAACAAGGCAGCAGAGCCGACACTGTACGACTCTGACACTCCACTACCAACACACGCAAACACAAGGAGAAAATTTACTCTACTTACCCACTGTCCTACCAGATTTATGAACAGACTGGCTAGATGGCTGGATAGATAATAGATTAATAGATAGATAAATGATTATTAGACAGGTATATATATATATATAATATATATATATATATATTTTATATATATATATATATAATATATATATATATATATATATATATATATATATAATACATTATACATACCGTGTACAGCTCCATGTACACCATGTGTATTAACACGTGCATTTTTGTGTACACAAGAAATATATCGATAAATATCATGTACACTTGTGTACATCAGTAAGGTAGCCTGTGTGTACATCTTTCCCAGGTAGGACCACAGTGGGTCACACCTTACGGCACTACTCTCCGGTATGGACCCTACGGCCTCTCTCTTCACGTTCCTGGCCAGCAGGTGAGTGTACAACCCAGCAGGTGAGTGCACAACCCAGCAGGTGAGTGCACAACCCAGCAGGTGAGTCTACAACCCAGCAGGTGAGTGTACAACCCAGCAGGTGAGTGCACAACCCAGCAGGTGAGTGTACAACCCAGCAGGTGAGTGTACAACCCAGCAGGTGAGTGCACAACCCAGTAGGTGAGTGCACAACCCAGGTGAGTGCACAACCCAGCAGGTGAGTGCACAACCCAGCAGGTGAGTGCACAACCCAGCAGGTGAGTGCACAACCCAGCAGGTGAGTGCACAACCCAGCAGGTGAGTGCACAACCCAGCAGGTGAGTCTACAACCCAGCAGGTGAGTGTACAACCCAGCAGGTGAGTCTACAACCCAGCAGGTGAGTCTACAACCCAGCAGGTGAGTCTACAACCCAGCAGGTGAGTCTACAACCCAGCAGGTGAGTCTACAACCCAGCAGGTGAGTCTACAACCCAGCAGGTTAGTGTACAACCCAGCAGGTGAGTGCACAACCCAGTAGGTGAGTGCACAACCCAGGTGAGTGCACAACCCAGCAGGTGAGTGCACAACCCAGCAGGTGAGTGCACAACCCAGCAGGTGAGTGCACAACCCAGCAGGTGAGTGCACAACCCAGTAGGTGAGTGCACAACCCAGGTGAGTGCACAACCCAGCAGGTGAGTGCACAACCCAGCAGGTGAGTGCACAACCCAGCAGGTGAGTCTACAACCCAGCAGGTGAGTGTACAACCCAGCAGATGAGTGCACAACCCAGTAGGTGAGTCTACAACCCAGCAGGTGAGTCTACAACCCAGCAGGTGAGTCTACAACCCAGCAGGTGAGTCTACAACCCAGCAGGTGAGTCTACAACCCAGCAGGTGAGTGCACAACCCAGTAGGTGAGTCTACAACCCAGCAGGTGAGTCTACAACCCAGCAGGTGAGTCTACAACCCAGCAGGTGAGTCTACAACCCAGCAGGTTAGTGTACAACACTTACACAGTCAACTTTCTCATGAAGCTCCTGTACATTGTGCGAGTTTTCGTAAATACATTTGAAACAATGCTTTCAAAATTAAATAGCACGGAAAAAGGCCTCTGTTGTGTGTAAAAAATAATTTTGAATGCACTTCCATTTAACTGCATATGTAAAAAATTGCGACATGCATTTATAACTACTGTTATGTTTATTTTTTTTTTTTTGGCGTTTTAGTACTATTGAAATTTCATCTTGGTGTTTGTTAATGGGGGTTTGAACCCTATCGCCTATAATAAGGTCATTAAGGCCGTGCTCTAATCCTTAAAATATTGATTAAAGAAAACTTTCAGGGTATATATGGTGAGAGAAATACATCTCTTACGGTATATATGCTGAGATAAATGTATCTCTCAGGGTATATATGCTGAGAGAAATATATTTCTCAGGGTATATATGGGTATATATGCTGAGAGAAATGCGTCTCTTAGAGTATATATGCTGAGAGAAATGCGTCTCTCAGGGTATATATGCTGAGAAAAAATGTATCTCTCAGGGTATATATGCTGAGAAAAATATACCTCTCAGGCTATGTATACCGAGAGAAATACACCTCTCAGGGTATTTATACCGAGAGAAATACACCTCTCAGGCTATGTATACTGAGGGGCTGAGAAAAATACACCTCTCAGGGTATGTATACTGAGAGACTTAGAAAAATAAAACTCTCAGGGTATGTATACTGAGAGAAATACACCTCTCAGAGTATGTATACTGAGGGGCTGAGAAAAATACACCTCTCAGGGTATGTATACTGAGAGAAATACACCTCTCAGGGTATGTATACTGAGAGAAATACACCTCTCAGGGTATGTATACTGAGAGAAATACACCTCTCAGGGTATGTAACTGAGAGAAATACACCTCTCAGGGTATGTATAAATGACAGAAATACACCTCTCAGGTATGTATACTGAGAGAAATACACCTCTCAGGTAAGTATACTGAGAAATACACCTCTCAGGTATGTATACTGACAGAAATACACCTCTCAGGGTATGTATACTGAGAGAAATACAACCTCTCAGGGTATGTAACTGACAGAAATACACCTCTCAGGGTATGTATAACTGACAGAAATACACCTCTCAGGTATGTATATACTGAAGAAATACACCTCACAGGGTAATGTATACTGACAGAAATACACCTCTCAGGGTATGTATACTGAGAGAAATACACCTCTCAGGGTATGTATACTGACAGAAATACACCTCTCAGGGTATGTATACTGACAGAAATACACCTCTCAGGGTATGTATACTGAGAGAAATACACCTCTCAGGGTATGTATACTGACAAAATACACCTCTCAGGTAATGTATAACTGACAGAAATACACCTCTCAGGGTAGTATACTGAGAAAAATACACCTCTCAGGGTATGTATACTGACAGAAATACACCTCCAGGGTATTATACTGACAGAAATACACCTCTCAGGTATGTATACTGACAGAAATAAACACCTCTCAGGGTATGTAAACTGAGAGAAATACACCTCTCAGGGTATGTATACTGACAGAAATACACCTCTCAGGGTATGTATACTGAGAGAAATACACCTCTCAGGGTATGTATACTGACAGAAATACACCTCTCAGGGTATGTATACTGACAGAAATACACCTCTCAGGGTATGTATACTGAGAGAAATACACCTCTCAGGGTATGTATACTGAGAGAAATACACCCTCTCAGGGTATGTAACTGACAGAAATACACCTCTCAGGTATTAATACTGACAGAAAAATTTTATTTTCTAAAAAAAAAATTTCCCCTTTTTTCCCCCTTTTTCCCCATTTTATATTTGGGGGAAAAAAATTCTTTTTTTTTAAAAAAAAACCCAAAAGGATTAGAAAAATTTCTTCAAAAACCCAGATACCTTCGGGATATTAACGAATAACCTTCGGAAATTACGAAAATCCCTTATCTGGAAAATTTAAAACCAACCGGGGGTATTAAAGACAGACCGGGGCATAAAACACAGGCCATTTAAACAGGCATGGTATGAAACAAAAGCCATTGTATGAAACACAGGCCATGGTATGAAACAATTCACTCAGCATTCATACATTTTTCTGCCCAGATAGTAATGGTTTATGAGAAATGTTATTTTTATGGCAGTATTAAGGGCGGTGAGGAGGGCGGTGCTAGAGGCAGCTTTAGACAATCCTCGTGTATCCTGGGATGGAAAACATTCAGGCTTTAGCGCAGTGATGTTATTGTGATGGTGAAAGGTCAGTGTGTGTGTGAACGAGAGAGACAGACAGACAAAGATGTGTGGTGTGTAGAAGAGAGAGATAGAGAGATAGAGAGAGAGACAAAGTAGTGTGTGTGAGAGAGTAGAGAGATACAGACAAAGAGTGTGTGTGTGCGTGAGAGACAGAGACTGTGTGTGAGAGAGAGAGACAGACAAAGAGTGTGTGAGAGAGAGAGAGAGATATACAAAGAGTATGTTTGTGCGTGAGAGAGAGACAGAGTGTGTGTGCGTGAGAGACAGAGGCTGTGTGCGTGAGAGACAGAGGCTGTGTGCGTGAGAGACAGAGGCTGTGTGCGTGTGTGTGTGAGACACAAACAGAGAATATTATTTACCTCTCACTTCCCCTGGGGTCTCCTCCCAACAGTGTCTTCCCTCCCTGTACCCTCCCACGGTGGGAGGAAGGTACAGGGAATGTGAGACACTGACGGCTCGACCCTCCGAACACCAACAAGCAGCAAGCCGACACTGTACGACTCTGCACTCCACTACCAAACACACGCAAACACAAGGAGAAAATTTACTCTACTTACCCACTGTCCTACCAGATTTATGAACAGACTGGCTAGATGGCTGGATAGATAATAGATTAATAGATAATAAATGATTATTAGACAGGTATATATATATATATATAATATATATATATATATATAATATATATATAATATATTATTATATATATAATATATATATATATATAAATATATTCGATTCTTCGATTCTGATGACCAGAGCTTTGGTAAGATGGGTAAGGAAGAAGGATGGGTAAGGATGGAAATATATATACATTATACATACCGTGTACAGCATCCATGTACACCAGTGTATTAACACGTGCATTTTTGTGTACACAAAAGTATATCGATAAAATATCATGTACACTTGTGTACATCAGTAAGGTAGCCTGTGTGTACATCTTCCCCAGGAGCCACAGTGGGTCACACTTACGGCACTACTCTCCGGTATGGACCCTACGGCCTCTCTCTTCACGTTCCTGGCCAGCAGGTGAGTGTACAACCCAGCAGGTGAGTGCACAACCCAGCAGGTGAGTTGTACAACCCAGCAGGTGAGTGTACAACCCAGCAGGTGAGTGCACAACCCAGCAGGTGAGTCTACAACCCAGTAGGTGAGTGCACAACCCAGCAGGTGAGTCTACAACCCAGCAGGTGAGTCTACAACCCAGCAGGTGAGTCTACAACCCAGCAGGTGAGTCTACAACCCAGCAGGTGAGTCTACAACCCAGAAGGTGAGTCTACAACCCAGCAGGTGAGTCTACAACCCAGCAGGTGAGTCTACAACCCAGCAGGTTAGTGTACAACACTTACACAGTCAACTTTCTCATAAAGCTCCTGTACATTGTGCGAGTTTTCGTAAATACATTTGAAATAATGCTTTCAAAATTAAATAGCACGGAAAAAGGCCTCTGTTGTGTGTAAAAAAAAATTTTGAATGCACTTCCATTTAACTGCATATGTAAAAAATTGCGACATGCATTTATAACTACTGTTATGTTTAATTGTTTTTTTTTGGCGTTTTAGTACTATTGAAATTTCATCTTGGTGTTTGTTAATGGGGGTTTGAACCCTATCGCCTATACTAAGGTCATTAAGGCCGTGCTCTAATCCTTAAAATATTGATTAAAGAAAACTTTCAGGGTATATATGGTGAGAGAAATATATTTCTCAGGGTATATATGGGTATATATGCTGAGAGAAATGCGTCTCTCAGAGTATATATGCTGAGAGAAATGCGTCTCTCAGGGTATATATGCTGAGAGAAATGCGTCTCTCAGAGTATATATGCTGAGAGAAATGCGTCTCTCAGGGTATATATGCTGAGAAAAAATGTATCTCTCAGGGTATATATGCTGAGAAAAATACACCTCTCAGGCTATGTATACTGAGGGGCTGAGAAAAATACACCTCTCAGGGTATGTATACTGAGAGAAATACACCTCTCAGGGTATGTATACTGAGAGAAATACACCTCTCAGGGTATATAAACTGAGATTTTCATATAATTGATTTACTCAGTTATTTTGTTATTGTAAATTATAATAAATGATATTTAGTGTATGCAATACTGCTGAGGTGATACAAGGACCCATTTGTTAGTAAAATAATCGTAATCATTCTAATTCGTGTAGTTATGTCTAACTAAACTTAATCATTCACGTGTTCGATTTTCACTGCGAATTTGCACAAATTCGAGTACATTTCCTATATTACAAATTTCATTAATCTAATGTATTACAAGCCTTAGCTGAGAAATAATATATTAAACATTATTATAGCAATAAAATAGCATAGCACCGCAGTCGTTCAGATTAAAAATAAATAACATTTGTCGCTTGCGTGCGTCCCGACGTACGATCTCTAAGCATTTCCCGCTAAATTCTCTGTTTACCTCTTCCCAGAACCCAAAGTGTCGTACTGATAACTCCCACCAAAATCGATTTCATTCCGATTTTGTTTTGCGCTCGACTTCCCCTCGGGACCAATGGAGACTTTAGCGTCCTACCTGGTGTCCGTCATTGACCTTTTATGTCCACTTATGGCGCGGTGTAACAGGTAATATGCCCCTGGCATTATTCGGATTATGGCGCCATACTCTCAGCTGATTGGATGAGGGGCCAGATTCACCCGCGCACCCGGCAGCAACGACAGCGCTGCCAGGCGGTGAGAAGTTGGGGAAATTTCATGTTTTTTTATGTGATTTGGGGGGATTCTGGTTTGTATTTTTTGGGCAACTGAGGTAATCCGTTCTTACCGCAAAGGTAAAGGGAATTTCAGGTGAAGAAAATATAACTTTTTTTTAAATATCTGTCGTGTGAGGAGAGTGTGTATATGTTGTCTCTGTTGAAGTCGTATAGGATTTCTTGATTTTATATATATTTTATGTGGAGCGGTAAAGCCGTGTGGGCTGCTCAGCATAAGTAGTGAAGGCTCGATACTCCTCTCGTTAATCCCTGCTTAGGAACGAAGGAGTGCCTTGATGCTGGAGGGATCTTGATAAGATGAAGTGGAGTTACCCTACCATTTCTCAAATCAAGTTTGATTACCTCCTACTTCTCAGTCGCTGTTTGACCCCTGCGGGTTAAGCACTCCCCATGAATATAAAAACGCAACCGGTCACATATTAAACTGCGTTTCCAAACGTGTTACGATCGTTTATTTTTAATGACCTATTTTTAAGTAAATCTACATGTTTAGGCGTATGTAACCCAAGGTAATCTAACCTTACATAACCCAACCTAACTTAACCTTACCTGACTTTATCTAACTTATAAACTGGTCACTATACTGCCGTGCCCCAAGGTCACCAACATCTTATGATACCCGTACCGACACCAGTATTTTGTCTAGACAAGTGTCAGATGTCAACTGACCTTCACATCCAAGTAGTCAAGTTCCAGGTCAGCTGACCTTCACGTCTATCTGCTAAAGTATCAGAAATCAACTGACCAACACAATTCACTCTTCAAGTGACAGATGTCAGGGGTCAGAGGTCAGGGGTTGGGGGAAAGCTGTGACCTTTTGACGTTATCTTCTCCACTGCTTTTTCCTCGCTTAACATCGAGCACAGTGCCAGAGACTGACATTAAGCACAGTGCCAGAGACTGACATTAAGCACAGTGCCAGAGACTGACATTAAGCACAGTGCCAGAGACTGACATTAAGCACAGTGCCAGAGACTGACATTAAGCACAGTGCCAGAGACTGACATTAAGCACAGTGCCAGAGACTGACATTAAGCACAGTGCCAGAGACTGACATTAAGCACAGTGCCATAGACTGACATTAAGCACAGTGCCAGAGACTGACATTAAGCACAGTGCCAGAGACTGACATTAAGCACAGTGCCAGAGACTGACATTAAGCACAGTGCCAGAGACTGACATTAAGAACAGTGCCAGAGACATTAAGCACAGTGCCAGAGACTGACATTAAGCACAGTGCCAGAGACTGACATTAAGCACAGTGCCAGAGACTGACATTAAGCACAGTGCCAGAGACTGACATTAAGAACAGTGCCAGAGACTGACATTAAGCATAGTGACAGACTGACATTAAGCACAGTGCCAGAGACTGACATTAAGAACAGTGCCAGAGACTGACATTAAGAACAGTACCAGAGACTGATATCAAGCACAGTGCCAGAGACTGACATTAAGAACAGTGCCAGAGACTGACATTAAGAACAGTGCCAGAGACTGACATTAAGAACAGTGCCAGAGACTGATATCAAGCACAGTACCAGAGACTGATATCAAGCACAGCGCCAGAGACTGATATTAACCACAGTGCCAGAGACTGATACCAAGCACAGTGCCAGAGACTGATATCAAGCACAGTGCCAGAGACTGATATTAACCACAGTGCCAGAGACTGATATCAAGCACAGTGTCAGAGACTGATATTAACCACAGTGCCAGAGACTGATACCAAGCACAGTGCCAGAGACTGATATCAAGCACAGTGCGAGAAACATATCAAGCACAGTGCCAGGGACTGATATTAAGCACAGTGCCAGAGACTGATATCAAGCACAGTGCTAGAGACTGATATCAAGGATGGCCCTGGTGACGTCAACACAACACTGATGACGTCAACACACAACATTGGTGACGTCAACACGCAACACTGGTGACGTCAACACACAACACTGGTGACGTCAACATTGGTGACGTCAATACACAACACTGGTGACGTCAACACATGGGCAACATCTTTATTAAGAACATGTTTCGCCAACCATGGGTATTTTTAACTCAAAACAGAGGTTATAAAAGGGGTAAGATGAGGCAATGAGTCCCTCAGTCTTGACAAATCTGAAGCGGTGGAAGGATGATGGACATATATATATATATATATATATATATATATATATATATATATATATATATATATATATATATATATATATATATATATATATATATATATATATATGTCGTGCCGAATAGGCAGAACTTGCGATCTTGGCTTAAATAGCAACGTTCATCTTGCCATATAGGACAAGTGAAAATTTGTGTATGCGATAATTTCGCCAGAATCATTCTGAACCTAACGAAAAAACTATATTTCACTGTTTGTTTAGTATTAAATTACTGTAAACAAATCTAAAATATATTTAGTTGGGTTACAGCTGTAAGCCTTCTTCCTGAAAGCTGGCTGCCTTGGATCAAACGTGTAGCGCAAGCTACACGCCAAGGTATTGTCCAGTGTGGGTAGATTGGTAAAGCACTGCGTACCTTGTCCTAAGGTTCTTAGGTTCGAGTCTCCTTCAGCCAGAGATCAGTGTTTGTATATATATATATATATATATATATATATATATATATATATATATATATATTATATATATATAAGGGAAGGGGGACAAAAGACATTGTAAAAACTATAGGGGGATAGGTTTACTGAGTATACCATGAAAAGTGTATCGTAGGATTGTTATTGAAAGAATTAGACAGAGTGTGAAGACTTACTCAGCCCTGTAACAACTTCAGACAGTATTACCAAGGCTGGCTCCTTCTCAGGAAAATTAATGAATAGAAAAAAAATAATAATTCACAAAGATAAACACTTTATTATTTATTAAAGCAAACATAAAACAAGGAAACATGAAAGGTATATCCTATTTGAAAGAAAATTGAAAAGAAAAAAATAACATTTGAACTCAACGCTAATATTATATATATACATATACATATATGTATGTATATGTATATATATATATATATTATATATATATATATATATATATATATATAATATATATAATAGTGAGAATGGGGTGTCTGGTGGAGGTTGACACCTTCTTGTAGAAATCGTAGCCGTTGCTGATGATGTGGGGGGGGGGGTCGCAGGTGTTGGTGACAACCCAACGGCTCGTTCTTCACAGAGTATAGCCGTGAATAATAAGTCCAGATGACAGGAAAGCAGGTTCTTTGCCACTGCTATGATGAGGGGTTATGTCCTGCTACTGCATACAGGTAAGTAGATACAACATGGGACGTCTCAGGACTCTAGTCCGTCTCCATCAATTCTTCTCGTTGGTTGGCAGGTGACCCAATCTGTCATTCCAAGCTGTAAAGAGAGACAGGTTACCCACTGCTTAAGAAATCACTCTCCATGATAAGTACAATACCTAAAAGATGTGGTGATTATTAAAACCTTTAAGAGATATCAAGGCTGAAAGGACTAATTTTATTATTGGTCAAAAGTGAAGCTTTTAACCAATAAGTCCACTAGAATATGAGCAGGCGTGTACTTACAGTAGTGCTGGGAGTTGTGAGTCGAGTGATTACTGTTTGACCAGCGCCCCACACGTCACCTTTCGGGGCGGCGGGAAGGAAAGGGGGGGGATAGCGGGAGCTAGACTTACCCTACCTTAACAAGCAGCCGGCAATCAAACTATCACTTTCGGGGTGGGGGAAAAAGGGGGGGATAGCAGGAGCTAGACTTCCCCTACCTTAACAAGTAGCCGGCAATCAAACTATTGTTACCATGTACTTGCTCGATACTCCTATCTGTTGAACTTTTCCCTCACACAGAGAGTAGGAATGAGGATGAGCAAGGAGGCTTTAGAGTGGGTAGGGGATGTGTAGATCAAGTGTTTACATTGAAGCATATATGTGAACAGTACTTAGATAAAGGTAGGGAAGTTTTCATTGCATTTATGGATTTAGAAAAGGCATATGATAGTGGATAGAGGAGCAATGTGGCAGATGTTGCAAGTATATGGAATAGGTGGTAAGTTACTAAATGTTGTAAAGAGTTTTTATGAGGATAGTGAGGCTCAGGTTAGGGTGTGTAGAAGAGAGGGAGAATACTTCCCGGTAAAAGTAGGTCTTAGACAGGGATGTGTAATGTCACCATGGTTGTTTAATATATTTATTGATGGGGTTGTGAAAGAAGTAAATGCTAGGGTGTTCGGGAGAGGGGTGGGATTAAATTATGGGGAATTAAATACAAAATGTGAGTTGACACAGTTACTTTTTGCTGATGATACTGTGCTTATGGGAGATTGTAAAGAAAATTTGCAAAGGTTAGTGGATGAGTTTGGGAGGGTGTGTAAAGGTAGAAAGTTGAAAGTGAACCTAGATAAGAGTAAGGTGATGAGGGTATCAAATGATTTAGATAAATAAAAATTGGATATCCCATTAGAGAGAGGGACTACGGAAGAAGTGAATGTTTTTAGATTCTTGGGAGTTGACGTGTCGGCGGATGGATTTATAAAGGATGAGGTTAATCATAGAATTGATGAATGAAAAAAGGCGAGTGGTGCTTTGAGGTATATGTGGAGGCAAAAAATGTTACATATGGAGGCAAAGAAGGAAATGTATGAAAGTATAGTAGTACCAACACTCTTATATGGGTGTGAAGCTTGGGTTGTAAATGCTGCAGTGAGGAGGTGGTTGGAGGCAGTGGAGATGTCCTGTCTAAGGGCAATGTGTGGTGTAAATATTATGCAGAAAATTCGGAGTGTGGAAATTAGGAGAAGGTGTGGAGTTAATAAAAGTATTAGTCAGAGGGCAGAAGAGGGGTTGTTGAGGTGATTTGGTCATTTAGAGAGAATGGATCAAAGTAGAATGACATGGAGAGCGTATAAATCTGGAGGAGAAGGAAGGAAGGGTAGGGGTCGTCCTCGTAAAGGTTGGAGGGAGGGAGGTAAAGGAGGTTTTGTGGGCGAGGGGCTTGGACTTCCAGCAAGCATGTGTCAACGTGTTAGATAGGAGTGAATGGAGACGAATGGTTTCTGGGACCTGATGAGCTGTTGGAGTGTGAGCGGTAATATTTAGTGAAGGAATGCAGGGAAACCGGTTATTTTTATATAGCCGGACTTGAGTACTTTAAATGGGAAGTACAATGCCTGCACCTTAAAGGAGGGGTTTGGGATATTGGCAGTTTGGAGGGATATGTTGTGTATCTTTATATATGCTTCTAAACTGTTGTATCTGGGCGCCTCTGCAAAAATAGTGATTATGTATGAGTGTTGAGTGATTATAAAAGTATTTTCTTTTTGGGGATTTTCTTTCTTTTTGGGTCACCCTGCCTCGGTGGGAAACGCCGACTTGTTGAATATAATATATATTTATATATATATATATATATATATATATATATATATATTATATATATATAATATATATATATATATATTTATATATATATAGATGCAGCAGTTGAAGACATCGACATAGGTGGGCGGGAGCAATTAGTAGGTTATGACCAAGAGTTGAGCCAGAGGCTGGGAAACAACCTCCGTATCACGGTTCCTTGATTTTCTGTGTCAGACAAGCGTCATTACAATAACGCTATCTGATAACACCATCTGACTCGACTTGTACATGACCTACATCCACTAGTGGCTCCCACCCACCTGCCACGATGCCTGCAACTACTGCACTCTAACCACGTCTATTTATTTTGTTTTTGCTGTTAAGAGAGACAGAGGGGGAAGGGAGGGAGGGAGGGAGGGAGAGGGATAATAGGAGAAGGGAGAGCGGGTGACCCTCTCAGCTTCTTCCAAGATCGGTCCTCAAGTCCAAATGAAAATCCTTCATGAATATGTGGGATAATCCCGCGGGAGGAGGACCTGCTTCAGAAAGCTCCTGCAGGAAATTCACCCTTGGTTTTATATTACTATTTTTTGTATTTAGGAGAGCTAGAAAAAGAGGGAGACAGAACAGACAGAGTTTGCTGGTAAAATATTTTTGATAAGGGGGGGGGTGGTGTGCTGATAATGTGATATTAAGGTGTTGGTAATAGTGTGTTTGGTGATAATTTTGTGATAGTGTTCGTGGTGATAGTGTTTGTGAAGTGGTGGTGATAATGTTTGTGTTAAGTGTTGGTGGATAGTGTTTTGTATAGTGGTGGGTGATATTGTGATGGTGATAATGTTTTAGTTTAGTGTTGGGTGATAATTTTTGTGATAGTGTTCGTTGGTGATAGTGTTTGTGATATGGTGGTGATACTGTTTAGTGTTAGTGGTGGTGATAGTGTTTGTGTTAGTGTTGGTGATGAATTAGTTTTTGTGATAGTGTTGGTGATATTGTTTGTGATAGTGTGGTGATAATGTTTGTGTTAGAGTTGTGAATAGTGTTTGTGATAGTGGTTGTGATAATGTTTGTGATAGTGTGATATAATGTTATGTTTTAGTGTTTGGTGATAATGTTGTGTTAGTGTATTGGTGGATGAATGTTGTGTTAGTGTTGTGATAATGTTTTGTGTTAGTGGTGGTGATTAATGTTTAGTGTTAGTGTTGGTGATAATGTTAGTGTTAGTGTTGGTGATAATTTTTTTGTGTTAGTGCTGGTGATAAGTTTGTTAGTGGTGTGATAATGTTTGTGTTAGTGTTGGTGATAATGTTTGTGTTAGTGTGGTGATAATGTTGTGTAGTGTTTGTGATAATGTTTTTGTATTTAGTGGGAGGTGATAATGTTGTGTTAGTGTTTGGTGATAATGGTTTGTTGTAGTGTTGGTGATAATGTTTGTTGTTAGTGGTGTTGATAATTTTGTGTTAGTGTTGGTGATAATGTTTTGTGTTGTGGTGGTGATAATGTTTGTGATAGTGTTGGTGATAATGTTTGTGTATGAGTGGTGGTTGCTAATGTTTGTTTAGTGTTGGTGATAATGATTTGTTTAGTGGTGGTAGAAAAGTTTGTGATAGTGGTGGTGATAATGTTTTGTGTTATGATGGTGATAATGTTTGTGTTAGTGTTGGTGATAAAGTTGTGTTAGTGTTGGTTGATAATGTTTGTGTTAGTGTGTGATAATGTTAGTGTTAGTGTTGGTGATAAAGTAATTATAACTATAATTATCACCATATAGAGAACTTTAGAATGATCACCATAATTAACGTGGTATGATCACTAAATAGAAACTATTCTTATCACCCATAGAAATATAACTTTAATTAATCACCATAAATATAAATATTATTAATCCACCAAAAATCTATGAACTATCTACACGGATGGGGTATCACCCATAAATATAACTATAATTAGCAACCATAAAATATAACTTATAATTCTCACCATAAATAACTTATTATCACTAAATATAACTATTATTAACACCATAAATATAACGATAATTATCCCTAAATTATAACTATAATTATCCCTATAATTATAATCTATAATTATCCCAATAATTATAACTATAATTAATCCCTATAATTATAACTAATAATTATTCCCCTATTAATTTATAACTATAATTAAATTGTTTTCCCCCCCCCTATAATTATTAACTATAATTATCCTATGAAATTATAACTCTAATGATCCCTGATAATTATAAACTATAAATTATCCCTGATAAATTATAACTCTAAATATTCCCTATAATTATAACTATAATTATCCCTATAATATAACTATAATTATCCCTATAATTATAAACTTCTATTATCCCTATAATTATAACTCTAATTATCCCCTATAATTATAACTATTATTATCCCTATAATTATAAACTATAATTATCCCTATAATTATAACTATAATTATCCCTAAATTATAACTATAATTATCCCTATAAATTATAGACTATAAATTATCCCTATAATTAATAACTATAATTATCCCCTATAATATAAACTCTACTTTTATCCCTTATTATAATCTCTAATTAATCCCTATAAATTATAACTATATTATCCCTATAATTGTCCTATAATTATCCCATAATTATCCCTATAATTATCCCTATAATATCCTTATTATTATCCCATAAATTATCCCTATAATTATCCCTATATATCCCTATAATTATAACTTATAATTATAACTATAATTATCCCTATAGATTATTCCCTATAATTATCCCTATAATTATCCCTTAATTATCCCTATAATATCCCTATTATATCCCTATTATTATCCCTATTATATCCCTATATTGATCCAGTAATTATTATCCCTATTATTATCCCCTATAATTATCCCTATTATTATCCCTATAATTATCCCTAAAATTATCCCCTATAATATCCCTATAATTATCCCACTATAGATTATCCCTATAAGGTCACACATATATCATTCAACCATACAGGCCAACAAAAGACAAACCCACGAAAATCAAACAAACACCCTGTACCACCCCAACCACCACCACCACCACCACCACCACCACCACCACCACCACCACCACCACCACCAACCATGACCACTCCACCACCACCACCTCCACCACCAAACACCACCACCACCACCATCACCACCACATAATCCCCAACCACACCCACAACCAACATAACAACCACCACCACAACCACAACCTCCCCACAACCACAACCACCCCCCACCCAACCACTACACCCCACCAGCCAACCACAACCACCACCACAAGCTCTCAACCACCACCACAACCACAACCACCACCATCAACCACAACCACCACCACATCCACAACCACCACCACAACCACAACCACCACCACAACCACAACCACCACCACTACCTCTACCACCACCACACCACCAACCACCACCCACAACCACTACCTCCACCACATCCACAACCACCACCACTACCACAACCACCACCACAACCACTACCACCACCACAGACCACTACCAACTACTATTCATCCTTACGTGATTAGCCACACTACTATCCACTAGGCACCACCAACTAAAGGTTTAACTCTCACTCTCACAGGCTATCAAAGCTTCTAACATCTTTCAATAAAAATCAACACTTACCAAAAATCTCATAGTCCCAACACATCACCTCCAAGACCTGAATTTTGAATATCACAGGACAATACTAAAAAGATTTTCAACAGTAAGGGACCCAAAAAAAAACAGTGATCCACTGTGGAACTCCCACTTTTCCACTGGTCCAAATTTTTATTTATCCTTTCTATACAGGCTCTGCTGATGCCTACAGGCAGCCATGCTTCTATATCATAACGAAAAAAAAAAAAACGGATGTAGGTTATCCATTGGGTTCAACAGACAAGTACAGTCCATCGACTCCTGACAACTGTTTCAAGGACCAAACGGAAAATAAGTCACTTTGTCTAGTTTTTTAAGGGGGGGGTTACCTAGGTAATTTACACTAGTATAATTATTGTACTTATGTGTACTGTGTCTAAATGAACTTATACTGATTGATGGCTTACCAGATGGGTTCAGTAGCCAAGAGTGATTCAATGAAATGTTATTCAATCAGTGTGTGTGTCTCTCTCCCTGACAGGTAGCGGTCGGCAGGGGGCAGTGTGAAGGGCTGATTAGACTGTCTATGGGATCTCACCACTACGCAGCTACAAGACTCACGAGTCCAGGATGCGCCATGATAATCTTACGTCGCAACTACGATTCTACAGGTGGGTGGAAGTTGCTGTGTAATAATGTACGAATCTCTATCTCGCCAATAGCTAGAAAAAAAAAAACGAAACCTTTGAAACTGATTTTTGCATCGGTGGCAAAACTCTTAATTTAATCTGAAAGCTGAAAGTGACTTAGAGCAGTGTGCGTGTGAACGGTGGTGGGTGCTAACATGAGAATATAGTCGAGTGAAAGACGGTTTATATTAAGGTCCTGATAATTACCCTGGTCCTGTAGTGTACCATTATCCTGCCTTTCACCTGTGTCTCGAACGCCTTCCCCTGTGTAGAGTCCTTCCCGGAGTCCTTCTCTGAGTCCCGCCAGGACCTCCAGTGTTCCTAGATTGGGTGAGGATTTCTTTTAATGTCTGTGTTTACGTTCTTAGCTTCCCTACTGTTATATCCTCGTGTGTCCAGGCACTTGATGCTCTTCTTTTGTAATTCCACCTTCACGCTAACACTCTCTGAACACGCATACACACACACAAGAAGAAAGCGTTTGACACAGTTCCACACAAGAGATTGGTGCAAAAACTGGAGGACCAAGCAGGGATAACAGGGAAGCCACTACAATGGATCAGGGAATACTTGTCAGGAAGACAGCAGCGAGTCATGGTACGTGGCGAGGTGTCAGAGTGGGCACCTGTGACCAGCGGGGTCCCGCAGGGGTCAGTCCTAGGACCAGTGCTGTTCCATGGTATTTGTGAACGACATGACGGAAGATAGACTCTGAGGTGTCCCTGTTTGCATGATGACTGAAGTTGATGAGAAGAAACACTCGCTCGAAGACCAGGCAGACTACAAAGGGATCTGACAGGCTGCA
>NC_069455.1:4940342-4947842 GCF_026875155.1 Cherax quadricarinatus | reverse complement strand
A
Organism: Cherax quadricarinatus; assembly: GCF_026875155.1. Taxonomy (NCBI): domain Eukaryota; kingdom Metazoa; phylum Arthropoda; class Malacostraca; order Decapoda; family Parastacidae; genus Cherax; species Cherax quadricarinatus. The sequence goes on along the minus strand of NC_069455.1, from coordinate 4,947,841 downwards.
CCGCCTCTGGAACAAATTACAACTGAACTCACGGTCTGGGCAGGGTGCCCTGGACACCTAAGTCCACTTTAGGTCTGGAGTTCCCTACAACCCTCTTCCATTTCCAAGATTTCGCAGGTCCCCTACAGAGTTAAACACTTATTTCACCAACGCACAAGTAAAAGCGACCAACTTTGTCAGAGCTCATCGGCACTACCTCCAAGTAAATAGACATCATATCAAAAGCAATTAAAACAGCCGGCTCTAAAGGCTGAGCAATTAACTAAAGGTCAGACCATACGAAAAAAAAATGCATCAATGTAGGAAAGTACGACTTATGGTCGACCCCGCCGGCCGCCCCGTCCCCCCCCGCCGCCCCCCTTATCCTCTGGCGGTGGTCCTATGGGCGATCCTCAACTCTCCCAAAGCATCAAGGCCCCACCAACATCTGCTGAAAGCCTCTTTAGAGAACACTCAACAACTTTGCCTAGCGCAACCAGTCGTACACAAGTTACCGAGGTGTCGTTCTACAGCAATCTGTATACCCCATGCGACCAACAACTAGAACCTTAACCTCGAACACACGAACTAAGGCAATCGCAATTATCCTACACACATTCTATGCTATAAAAACTTAAGTGTTAAAACGCCTGTCAAATAACTCTGACACTACCTCACAGACAGCACACAATTTCTCAGAAAAAGTAATAAGACATATCTCGGAACCTTAAGAATCAGTTAAATCGTCCCCGCCCCCCCTTATCCTTAAATCCTCCCACCATCCTCTTAGTTCACACAGATATGATGATGCAAAATTAGGAAAACACCACCATCCAGTCTTCCATCAACCAAGTCACTATGAGAACTCTCGAACGAGAATCATATCTCAATGATACCTAAATCTTGCAGTGCATGAAAGCGGAGACACTAACTGAGCGACCAACCCGCCCCAACCCTGATAGTCCCTGCCCCGCCCACCTTCACTTTAGCAGGCCATCCCACTACTGACTCACCTCAGTACCCAGACCCTAACATGCGTCGGCCGCTGGAGCAAGTAAACTCACACAACACTCGATACAGATAAGGCGGCACAGCTATTTCACCTATGAGACACCACCTAATGGGCAATAAGGAAGATCATCTTCGTCTATCATGGATACAAGGACAATCTACTCAAATTCAAGTTAATGACGTGCAACAAAACGCATATGCAATGATCATACTATGTACATCGAGCTCAAACTAACAAATCACAATCACACACACCACCCCACAGAGAATGAAAAACACCCTCACCTCTCTACGCGACATACATCGGGAAGCCCCAATACAACTACGCGGACCACTGCAATGTTCCAATAAGAAAATAAGCCAAACACGAACTCAGTTGTTAGCCACTGAAGCGACTGCACGTTCCAATTACTACTGCCTACATTGTTTCGAATTTACGAAATTGAACTGTCAAACACTACAACCTGAACACTTCCCCTCAAACCAACAAGTCACGGAGAATTTTCTCACAAAGGGAAATCGGGACTAAAAAGCTAGCGCTTCCGTCCATGTTATCCAAACAATATCAGAACACGAGGAGTCCGTACCCCCTCGCCGCGTCGCGAACGAGAGGAGCACCCGGGATCCCATGAACAGGTAGCATCCCAGCTACATACTCATTAGAAATCAAGGCTGCCAACATTCAATCTTTACCACATTCAATGGCAAAACAACGAACCGCCTGGAAATAAACAAACTATCCGCCACACTCGCAGGCAAATACCTCGCCACTCCTCCACTACAACCAACTCCCGGCCCTCCCCCCGCCCTTCCCCTACTGGGTCTAACACCAGATCACCTGAGATTCGCAAGGTGCTACAGCTATACAAGCAACGCGAGCTCGGCGCAGTATACTACTACCTCCCCGTCCAAGGGAAAATCTCGTCAATACTGGGCGGAATACCCTCGCCTATCACACGCCACTACACCATCACCTCTCCGCCCACGACATTCAAAGGCCCTCCCGCGTTACTCGAGAACTCTCGACAAAAAAATATAACAAACACACTAGAAACCACGCACATACCAGGGGAGTAACACCTTCAATCAGCTGAAAAAGACAACTATAAGCTACTTTACCATTAAAATTTTGCGACTGTTGGTGATGTGCATAGTTCAGTATGTAATAGAAGCACCTAGAAGACTGCAACATGTCCAAGACATAACAACCCACAATATCAAACGACTCCAAAAGAAAAGCGCTTAAATTCAAAACACCCAAACACAAAAAAGAAAATACCGACCCTAACTGCCATCCTCCATTAACCCCTTCAAACAACGTTACTCATCTACCCGACCAAACTTAGCACGTCTCTTCTCAAACTGCATAAACATGCCATAGAGGCTATAGTCCATCTTTACAAAACAGACAAAAGTCTTTCTACTACAAGCTATAGAATACACTGATCTAAAACACCGACAGCTCAACTATCCAGTACTGAAAGGGGAATGCTATCAATTACACAGACAACGGTCTCCCCCTCGCAACTTCACCCCCCCCCCTTTATCATACCTCAGCATAAAGCTATGTATGGATTCCTTGCCTCCACTACATCGCTTCCCAACTATTCCACTTGACTGACTACTCTGTGCTGAAGAAATACTTCCTAACATCGTCCTGTGATTCATCTGTGTCTTCAGCTTACCAACTGTGTCCCCTTGTTTACTGTGTCCAATCTCTGGAACATCGAGTCCTTTGTCCAGCCTTGTCATTCCCTCAGTATTTTGTATGTCGTATCATGTCCCCCTATCTCCCTGTCCTCCAGTTCGTCAGTTGATTTCCCTAACCTCTCTCGAGGACATACCTCTTAGCTCTGGGACTAGTCTTGTTGCAAAAACCTTGCACTTTCTCTAGTTTCTTTACGTGCTTGGCTAGGTAGTGGGTTCCAAAACTGGTGGCCGCATAACTCCCATATGGGCCTAACGATAGCCGGTGTACAGGGTCCCCTGAACGATTCCCTTATTAAGATGTCGGAATGCCTGTTCTGAGTTTTGCTAGGCGCCCATATGCTGCAGCAGTATTTGGTTGATGTGCGCTCAGGAGAGTGGCCTGGTGTTATATACTCACCCAAGATCATTTTGGTTTTAAAGGCTATGTGTGGTGTAAATATTATGCAAAAATCGGAGTGTGGAAAATAGGAGAAGGTTGGAGTTAATAAAAGTATTAGTCAGAGGGCAGAAGAGTGGGTTGTTGAGTGATTTGGTCATTTAGGAGAGAATGATCAAAGTAGAAGACATGGAACGTATAAATCTGGAAGGTAGAAGGAAGGAAGGGTAGCGGTCGTACCCTCGTAGAGTTTTTGGGGAGGAGGGAGGTAGAGGAGGTTTTGTGGGCGAGGCTTGGACTTCCAGCAAGCATGTGTGAACGTGTGTTAGACAGGATGACTAAAGACGATTGTTTCTTGACCCCGATGATCTGTTGGAGTGTGAGCGGTAATATTGAAGTAAGGAATGCAGGGAAACCGGTTATTTTTTATAATAGCCGACTTGAGAACCTTTAGATATGGTGAAGGTACAATGCCTGCAACGCTTAAAGGAGGGGTTTGGGATATTGGCAGGTGGGAGGGATATGTTGTGTATCTTTATATATGCTTCTAAACTGTTGGTATCTGGGCGCCTACTGCAAAAAAATAGTGATTATTATGAGTGTTGAAGTGATTATAAAAGTATTTTTTCTTTTTGGGGAGTTTCTTTTCTTTTTGGGTCACCACCCTGCCTCGGTGGGAAACGCCGACTTGTTGAATATAATATATATTTATATATATATATATATATATATATATATATATATATTATATATATATAATATATATATATATATATTTATATATATATAGATGCAGCAGTTGAAGAACATCGACATAGGTGGGCGGGAGCAATTAGTTAGGTTTTATGACCAAGAGTTGAGCCAGATGCCTGGGAAACAGCCACCGTATCACGGTTGCCTTGATATTCTATTTTCTTGTCAGACAAGCGTCATTACAATAACGCTATCTGATAACCATCTGACTCGACTTGTACATGACCTACATCCACTAGTGGCTCCCACCCACCTGCCACGATGCCTGCAACTACTGCACTCTAACCACGTCTATTTATTTTGTTTTTGCTGTTAAGAGAGACAGAGGGGGAAGGGAGGGAGGGAGGGAGGGAGAGGGATAATAGGAGAAGGGAGAGCGGGTGACCCTCTCAGCTTCTTCCAAGATCGGTCCTCAAGTCCAAATGAAAATCCTTCATGAATATGTGGGATAATCCCGCGGGAGGAGGACCTGCTTCAGAAAGCTCCTGCAGGAAATTCACCTTGGTTATATTACTATTTTTGTATTTAGAGAGCTAGAAAAGAGGGAGACAGACAGACAGAGTTTGCTGGTAAAATATTTTTGATAAGGGGGGGGGTGGTGTGCTGATAATGTGATATTAAGGTGTTGGTAATAGTGTGTTTGGTGATAATTTTGTGATAGTGTTCGTGGTGATAGTGTTTGTGAAGTGGTGGTGATAATGTTTGTGTTAAGTGTTGGTGGATAGTGTTTTGTATAGTGGTGGGTGATATTGTGATGGTGATAATGTTTTAGTTTAGTGTTGGGTGATAATTTTTGTGATAGTGTTCGTTGGTGATAGTGTTTGTGATATGGTGGTGATACTGTTTAGTGTTAGTGGTGGTGATAGTGTTTGTGTTAGTGTTGGTGATGAATTAGTTTTTGTGATAGTGTTGGTGATATTGTTTGTGATAGTGTGGTGATAATGTTTGTGTTAGAGTTGTGAATAGTGTTTGTGATAGTGGTTGTGATAATGTTTGTGATAGTGTGATATAATGTTATGTTTTAGTGTTTGGTGATAATGTTGTGTTAGTGTATTGGTGGATGAATGTTGTGTTAGTGTTGTGATAATGTTTTGTGTTAGTGGTGGTGATTAATGTTTAGTGTTAGTGTTGGTGATAATGTTAGTGTTAGTGTTGGTGATAATTTTTTTGTGTTAGTGCTGGTGATAAGTTTGTTAGTGGTGTGATAATGTTTGTGTTAGTGTTGGTGATAATGTTTGTGTTAGTGTGGTGATAATGTTGTGTAGTGTTTGTGATAATGTTTTTGTATTTAGTGGGAGGTGATAATGTTGTGTTAGTGTTTGGTGATAATGGTTTGTTGTAGTGTTGGTGATAATGTTTGTTGTTAGTGGTGTTGATAATTTTGTGTTAGTGTTGGTGATAATGTTTTGTGTTGTGGTGGTGATAATGTTTGTGATAGTGTTGGTGATAATGTTTGTGTATGAGTGGTGGTTGCTAATGTTTGTTTAGTGTTGGTGATAATGATTTGTTTAGTGGTGGTAGAAAAGTTTGTGATAGTGGTGGTGATAATGTTTTGTGTTATGATGGTGATAATGTTTGTGTTAGTGTTGGTGATAAAGTTGTGTTAGTGTTGGTTGATAATGTTTGTGTTAGTGTGTGATAATGTTAGTGTTAGTGTTGGTGATAAAGTAATTATAACTATAATTATCACCATATAGAGAACTTTAGAATGATCACCATAATTAACGTGGTATGATCACTAAATAGAAACTATTCTTATCACCCATAGAAATATAACTTTAATTAATCACCATAAATATAAATATTATTAATCCACCAAAAATCTATGAACTATCTACACGGATGGGGTATCACCCATAAATATAACTATAATTAGCAACCATAAAATATAACTTATAATTCTCACCATAAATAACTTATTATCACTAAATATAACTATTATTAACACCATAAATATAACGATAATTATCCCTAAATTATAACTATAATTATCCCTATAATTATAATCTATAATTATCCCAATAATTATAACTATAATTAATCCCTATAATTATAACTAATAATTATTCCCCTATTAATTTATAACTATAATTAAATTGTTTTCCCCCCCCCTATAATTATTAACTATAATTATCCTATGAAATTATAACTCTAATGATCCCTGATAATTATAAACTATAAATTATCCCTGATAAATTATAACTCTAAATATTCCCTATAATTATAACTATAATTATCCCTATAATATAACTATAATTATCCCTATAATTATAAACTTCTATTATCCCTATAATTATAACTCTAATTATCCCCTATAATTATAACTATTATTATCCCTATAATTATAAACTATAATTATCCCTATAATTATAACTATAATTATCCCTAAATTATAACTATAATTATCCCTATAAATTATAGACTATAAATTATCCCTATAATTAATAACTATAATTATCCCCTATAATATAAACTCTACTTTTATCCCTTATTATAATCTCTAATTAATCCCTATAAATTATAACTATATTATCCCTATAATTGTCCTATAATTATCCCATAATTATCCCTATAATTATCCCTATAATATCCTTATTATTATCCCATAAATTATCCCTATAATTATCCCTATATATCCCTATAATTATAACTTATAATTATAACTATAATTATCCCTATAGATTATTCCCTATAATTATCCCTATAATTATCCCTTAATTATCCCTATAATATCCCTATTATATCCCTATTATTATCCCTATTATATCCCTATATTGATCCAGTAATTATTATCCCTATTATTATCCCCTATAATTATCCCTATTATTATCCCTATAATTATCCCTAAAATTATCCCCTATAATATCCCTATAATTATCCCACTATAGATTATCCCTATAAGGTCACACATATATCATTCAACCATACAGGCCAACAAAAGACAAACCCACGAAAATCAAACAAACACCCTGTACCACCCCAACCACCACCACCACCACCACCACCACCACCACCACCACCACCACCACCACCACCAACCATGACCACTCCACCACCACCACCTCCACCACCAAACACCACCACCACCACCATCACCACCACATAATCCCCAACCACACCCACAACCAACATAACAACCACCACCACAACCACAACCTCCCCACAACCACAACCACCCCCCACCCAACCACTACACCCCACCAGCCAACCACAACCACCACCACAAGCTCTCAACCACCACCACAACCACAACCACCACCATCAACCACAACCACCACCACATCCACAACCACCACCACAACCACAACCACCACCACAACCACAACCACCACCACTACCTCTACCACCACCACACCACCAACCACCACCCACAACCACTACCTCCACCACATCCACAACCACCACCACTACCACAACCACCACCACAACCACTACCACCACCACAGACCACTACCAACTACTATTCATCCTTACGTGATTAGCCACACTACTATCCACTAGGCACCACCAACTAAAGGTTTAACTCTCACTCTCACAGGCTATCAAAGCTTCTAACATCTTTCAATAAAAATCAACACTTACCAAAAATCTCATAGTCCCAACACATCACCTCCAAGACCTGAATTTTGAATATCACAGGACAATACTAAAAAGATTTTCAACAGTAAGG
>NC_069455.1:4910342-4932842 GCF_026875155.1 Cherax quadricarinatus | reverse complement strand
TTACAACACTTAACTTTACAGTGCTTCACTTTACAGCACTTAACTTTACAGCACTTTACAGTGCTTCACTTTACAGTGCTTCACTTTACAGTGCTTCACTTTACAGTGCTTCACTTTACAGCACTTTACAGTGCTTCACTTTACAGTACTTCACTTTACAGCGCTTCACGTTACAGTGCTTCACTTTACAGTGCTTCACTTTACAGCACTTCACTTTACAGCACTTTACAGTGCTTCACTTTACAGTGCTTCACTTTACAGTACTTCACTTTACAGCGCTTCACGTTATAGTGCTTCACTTTACAGTGCTTCACTTTACAGCACTTCACTTTACAGCACTTTACAGTGCTTCACTTTACAGCACTTCACTTTACAGCATTTCGCTAAAGCAGAGGTTTTCAATTAGAACCATTCTTCATTTATTCAGGTTTCCTACAATAAATATATTCACTACTCACTATTAGCTAAGGACGTAACCTAACTCAGTATTATACACAGTAATAGATGGAACTGATTACTTGTCATAAGTGGTTCCAAAACTTTACAAGTTGAAGAATAAGACACTTGTGCAACATTTTGCGATCTTTAATGAGGAAAGTTTGTGTCACACAGTGGCTTCATCAGTCCAATATAAAGACGAACGGTGGAAAAAGAGGAGTTTGAGGTAATCAGTCCCTCAGCCTGGAATCGATTTGTTCAGTCCAGTCTTCAAGATTCCAGGCTGAGGGACTGATTACCTCGAACACCTCCTCTTTTCCCATCGTTCTTCTTTGTATTGGACTGATGAAGCTAATGTGTGGAGAAACGATTCCTCAATAAAGATTGCAAAATATTGCACAAGTTTCTAATTCTTCAACTAATTGGTTGTTTACTGGGTTTCAAGCTTGTCTACTACCCACTGGTCCTTAAAGCTCCATATAACATGTCAACCACTAAGGACAATTTAATCCACATAATGTTTATTAAACTCTCAATGAATAATCGTAACCTAACCAAGCTTAAGAGACGGGCCCAGGAGCTGTAGTTCAAAATGTACACGGACATTCCTCCAACACCTTATTTATTTTAATGATGGATGGTATCCTTGATACTGATGATGGGCTCTTGATACCACAGGTTAGATTAGCTCTCCCATTCCTTACATCAAACATGTTTGCCTCCCATTTCCTAGGCATTGTGTAACTATTACGGGTCTAGCGCTTTCCCATAATAATAATAATTATTATAACTAATAATAATTATAATTATTATTAGTATTACAGTAATAATACACTTATTTAATAATAATTAAGCATAAACTATTATATTTTCACAGGTTCAAGAGACAACAGCAGAAACCTTATTCTGGTCACAGTGACGGCTGGTGTTACTCTCTTCTTCATCATGTAGGACCTTAAGTACTTCCAACTTGGTCTAAAATATGTAATATGCAAAAAATAATAATATAGAGAGCAATGCAAAATATATTTATGCAATTTTATGTCTGCGTGTGTGTTGGTGATTAACGGAGTTAAGAGCCTATGGTTTTCAACACTATCTTCTGTACGAGGGCCATTAAAAGCTGCATATCACCTGTTTACCACCAGTCAAAGATACTTCAGTTCCTAGAATAAGGATTAAAGTATACTATTAGTGTGTATACACTGATAGACATACATATCTCGGTGTATGTATCCTTTGTATATACGTATATATATACATGTATATATATATATATATATATATATATATATATATATATATATATATATATATATATTTATATATATATATATATATATATATATATATATATATATATATATATATTATATGTATATATATATCTATATATATATATATATATATATATATATATATATATATATATATATATATATATATATATATATATATACACGTATATATATATATATATATGTATATATATATATATATATATATATTATATATATTAATCTAGTTAAAAGCCTGTCTACTACATTAGGCACAATAATTTTTTCACCACCAGGCAATAACTCTTTAATACGTAAAATATAGATTAAACTCTCATCATATATACACTGAGGCATACTCCTCTCTGTGTATATATGATGTGTGTATACTCATCTATATAAATTTCCGGAGAATGAGCTCTGTCTCTTGCGTGTATGCATACAAATTATCTTCTATTTTCTCAGGAGTAAAAATTTCATCCAAGCTTATCGTTTTATATGTTTGTTGAGAACTTGAGCAAATCGTGTGTACATTTTTGTCCGAAAAAGTTCATATCAAAATTGGCATACTTTTTTATTGAGGCACAGTGGGAGTATCAGTATCATAAAAATTATACAGGTACACCTTCAACTGTATTTACCAACATAAAGTGTATTGTGCATATTATATTATATATATATATATATATATATATATATATATATATATAATATATATATATATATATATATATATATATATATATATATGTATATATATATATATATATATATATATATATATATATATATATATATATATATATATATATATATATATATATATGCAATAAGATCACAGTAAACGGTGATTTCAAAAATATGCAAACAACCACTCCTGAAAGAATACAGAAAATTCCAAGCGCTTTCGTGACCCACCCTCACATTATCAATGTCTGATTAGTCCACGAAAGCGCTTGGAATTTTCTCTATTCTTTCAGAGTGGTTGTTTTGCATAATATACTATATATAAATATATATATATATATATATATATAATATAACTATATATATATTAATATATGATATTAGATATATATATATATTATATAAATTGTGCACAAAACCCGAGAAAACAAGTGGCGTATTTGATCAATAAACAACACTGCGACTACCAGGAACTCGAACCCATGCGCTTTGGCCTGAGCCTCATGGTGGCGAAACCCCGTCTAGATTATGGCGATACACTCGTGTCAGGGGCCCACCATGAGGCAAACATAGCGACATGGTTCGATCCTTAATAGTCGCATTGTTGATATAAATATATATATATATAAATGTTGTTTGTGTGTTATAACAGGAGGTGTATGAATTAAAATATATACGTATTATCAATCCATGTAACCTTTGAGTAATAGGGTTTAAAACCTATCACTACACAGGTTATTAAGACTGTATTTACCATTGTCACCCAAGAACAAACAACACTTAAATTCCCCTAAGAATAGGAATTACAGCAACTCTCAGCATATATACTGTGAGAGATACACCTCCTCGGATGTATTGTATATTTAACAGGACGTATATATCCTTATACTGTATAAAATGAACATGACGAACTATTATTAATAAATTTAGTGTCACATACGATATTCCACAGGACTATGCGAGCAGTTCGCTCTTCCGAATCCCACTACACATTTAAATTAAGTTAAATTCCTTCCCCCTTGTTGTTGACTTATGCAATACACTTCACTAAGTGTATGGTCCAGTCTAACTGTAATAATTTCAAACAGATACATTTCTCTACACTGTATATGTTCTCAGTAAATTTATTCCCGTGATATTGTATTTTCATGGAAAGGAGAGACAGTGTTGGTGTAATACACTTTAATACTACCCATGGTTACATCGTGTATTTTTCACGTATCACAAATTCAATGTCTTTTTCACCATACTTCATTTCGTATATTGTATATTTTTCCACAAGGTGTGTATGCAATATTTGGCAATCATATACTATATATATATAATATATATACATATCTATATATAATATATATATAAAAAATATATATATATATATATATATAATATACTATATAATGTATCGCATGCTTCCATACACATGAATTAACCCCACCCCTACCTCTCTTATAGATATATATATATATAACATATATATATATAAAATAATATATATATAAATATATATATATATATAAATATATATATATATTATATATAATATATAATATAAATATATATAATATATATATAATATATATATATATATATATATATATATAATATATATCGTATATATATATATATATATATAAATAACTATATATAGAATAATATATCAATATATAATATACATATTAACTAAAGAGCTAACACAAATACTATAATTCTGGTATTCATATGTATAACATACATATTGAGGGCAATGCCCCCCAAGTATCTATTTATCTTCAAATCAGGATTTTTCCTACGTATCATATATAATAAAAAATACAGTGGGCCCCTACCCTCGTCTTTCGTATTAACCGTTACCTGGAGGACTACTATAAAACGATAATTTAACAGATTTCGCGAATAAAATTTTCCCCATAAGATATAATGTCTAAATACAATTAATCCGTTCCTGAAACTCCAGAAAGTATTAAAAACAAAAAAAATTTACATGAAAATATACATTATAGTAACAAAAACAATACAATGGGAATATGATGAATAAACATTAACAGCATAACACTTACCTTATATTGGAGATTCTATCTTAGAAGTATGGGAAGACTGGAGGAGAGAGAGATTGGATGGTCTTACAGTTTGAAGGGGAATCCCCTTCCATCAACACCTCAGGTATCAATTCTCTCTGGGGTTGCTTCTCTTCTCTGTTTTCTTAATGCCACTAATACCACCTTGAAGTCACTCTAAAGCCTGTCTCGCAAAGTAACGTAAGAGAAGCTGCTGTTTCTGGCGTCCCCTTTAACACTTCCCTAAAATGCCCAAGCTTGGACCTGCCATATTTTCTCACCTTCTTATCACAGGCTTGGCACTAGGCGGAGCTTCTTTGGAGCCATGGTAGCTTAATTAGTAACTGCACGCACTAAAATGAGGAGGAATATTATGAAAATATAATCATAGGAGCACTTGAGGGGACCTTCACTCCAACTGGTAAACTAATGCCAGACAGGCTGGGTAGGGAGGCCGCCCCCGCTCACACCGGTGCGTAAGCGTACCGAGACGAACTACTATTCGCTAGTCAACCTAATAAAGCGAGTCCATTGTTTTATAACGAACAATACCCCTTGATTGGCGAAAATACTACTTGCCGAGAACTACGAAAAGGCGAGGGACCACCTGTATATCAATATATATATATCATATAATATATATATATATATAAATATATATATTTAGTATATATATCATATAAATATATAGAATAAGCATTTTTTTGTGCCAAATATTGGGTCTCCAAATTATACAATATATAAATCCTAAAACAAAGCGTTGGATCCCAGCCAGGCAGAGGATTTACACTGCAAAAACTTGCTCCACGAACATATCCAGTTGGGGTGTTAGCCTTACTCAGACTAGTTACAATATTTAGCCTCTCTTTTACAATCCCATTTTCTTTCCCAGAATAGCTTTTAAAAATTGCACAATTAATCTGCAATGACCACTTTCTTTGTGTACATTACAAATTGCCTCTTCTCATTTTCTTCTAAATAGACTGGGTAGACTAAGGAATTTTTAGTGCCATGTGGCTGTTTAGGAAGATAAGGCTTTTAATGGTTGAGATATATTCGGTGCGAATGTTTTGTTCAGCAAGAAAATGAGTAGGAGGAGCCAGGTCATTGAAATTATGTAACAATGAACACCAGTGAGAAATTATATGAGAAATCAGTGAGAATTATTAAAAAAATTAATCGAAGAATTATGTGAATAAAAATCCAATAAAAGGTTAGTCAACTCAGTCAAAAAAATATTTGTATTTACTTACTCAAAACTAAGGAAAAATAATCGGTAAATGTATAAAAACATTTTGTAAAGTTTGACGTAATTCAGCATATGAAATTAAGTTTATTTTGGTACAGGTAAACATAAGTACAGTTACATAAATTATCATACATTACTGTTAATTCGTTTCTTAATGGGGTGTGACCTTTGTGGGTTAGCGCGACTTGTTTCGATTGTAACAGAATTTACATTTATTTATGTCTTTGCAAAATAGGATGTTAATGTTGCCAGTTTAAAAACTTGTAGTGTAAAGCACCCATTCTGGGCAAGACACAGTGGTGACTGAATGATGGTGAAAGTTTTTCTTTTTCGGCCTACCCTGCCTTAGGGGGAATCGGGCCGGTGAGAAAAAAAAAAAAAATAATAAAATACTAGGTTCCAATCGCATCTCAGAGAAAAAGAGAGCCCCTATATTATGCACTAACTTAATTGATAAAAATGTCAAGTTCCTGACGAACAGAACACCCACCCGAATCCAACGTGGAGAAGGGAAGGGGGGAGAGGCAAAAAATTTAGAAAGAAAGCAATATAAGTAACAGAGAAAAGAAACAAAGAAACTATGTGCGAAATCTGAAATACTTGTTGAGGCAGCAAACACGAACATCACATTAATCACTATCACCATCAACTATCACCACCAACCATCACTACACCAACCACCGTATACTGCCACCACCACCATCACTATCACCACAACCACTCTATCACCACCCACATTAGTCCGCACCTTCACTATCACCACCAACCTCACTATCACCACCATCAACTATCACCACATCGACTGTCACCACACCACCTTCACTATCACCATCACTATCACTAACCAACACACCATCACTACAACACCACCATTACAGCCATCACACTATCACCACACAACCCTCATCACAACTACCTTACTACTACCCTCACTACCACACCATCAATATCACACCACCACAACGCATACCACTACCACCATCACTACGTCACCACTCAACACATCACTACCACTAACTAACCCACCATCACTACCAACTACCACCATCACTAACCACTACCAACCATCACAACCACATCACCATCACTACACTACCACCATCGCTACCACTACCTACCATCACTGTCTCACTCAACCATCACTACCACTCCCACCATCACTAACCAACTACACCATCACTACCACTACCCACCATCACTACCACTACCACCATCGCTACTACCACCACGCCACCAACACTACCACTACCATCTTCACTACCACACCATCATCAAGACCACAACCACATCACTACCACTAACCACCATCACTACCACCGCCACCATCACTACCAAGGTTGTGCCACCATCACTACCACTACCACCATCACTACCACTACACCATCACTACCACTACCACCATCACAACCACTACCCACATCACTATCACTACCACCACCACTACCACTCACCACTACCAACCACCATCACTAACCACTAACCACCAACAAACATCACTACACTACCACCATCACTACCACCACCACCATCACTACCAACTACCACCCATCACTCCACTACCACCATCACTAACCCCTACACCATATCACTACCACCTGCCACCATCACTAACCACTACCACCATCACTACCACTACCACCATCAACTGTCACCACACTACCATTACTACCACTAAACCACCATCACTACCACTACCACCATCACTGTCACCACTACCACCATCACGTCGCCACTACCATTACTACCAACTACCCATCTCTACCACTCCTATCACATCACTACCACCACTACCCACATCGCCACCATTCCCTCTAACTAATGATATCATTAATTAAAATTTTCCAAATAATTTTCCATTATACAAGCGTGTGTGCATATATATATATAAATATATATATATAATATATATATATATATTATATATATAAATAAAACTAGCCATGTCCCCACCGAAGTAAGTGACAACCCGCTTTCCACTATCATTCGTCATGTCTTGGCAGAAGGGCGGCGACATCAACAGTTTAGATGAACCTTCTGAACTGCAAACAACCCCCCCACCTCAATCCTTCAAGAATGCAGCCACAGTACTTCATCACCTCGAAGTACTTCCAGTCACCTCACGACTCGAGTCTGTTCTAACACCGGTTTCCTCTCAGTCCCTCTATATATGTTACCGTTGCTACACACTCACCAGCCATGTCAAAACATGAAAAATCTCTTGCCTCTGCTCCACCCTAACAACGCTTACAACAAGCTTGGTGAATTATCCAAGTGCGTGTGCTGGTATGTGTGTGTGTATATATCATGTGTACTCACCTAGTTGTGGTTGCAGGGGTTGAGTCACAGCTCCAGGCCCCGCCATCTTCGACTGATCGCTACTAGGGTTTAGTGTGTGTATGTGTGTGTTTGATCTAAATTTTTTTTAATTTTAACACTAAATTTTAGTATACGTTTGTCGATGATATAATGAAAATCTAAATTCAAACTACATATATTATACTTAGTTTTGGTGGCAGGTAAGAAATACATAGATCAAATCAAAAATAAATGTGAGGTATTTATATCAGTTATATGCCTTCCAAGTTACCTATATGCTGGGTGCAGGGCTCGTGGTTCAGGGAACAGGCAGCTGTCTTCCCCTTCCCCCATTCCCGGCGCTCCTGTGAGCCCCACGGGTTTAGCGCGCTTCTCAACATATATATATAGGCATTTCTATGCCGGTTTATATATATATATAACCAAATACGGCCCGCTACTTTTTCCTGTGCCCTTGTACACCACATGTAGATTATATCTGATTTAAAAATATGATTACACCAAGACTTCAGCCTCATTATTATAATAATTATTTCTCAACCCAACATATACATGTACTATATAACCATTTATATGTCGATTTATTTAATATATATACCAAATGTCTGCTTTTGATATATATAATGTAATTCTTCTACAAAAGTTACATCCCTGTCTGAATAAATATCTGTACATACACTAAGTCTTAGCCCTTTTCTCTCCTACGCTAATCGAGTCTTTTTCTAACCTAATTATTCCGGGTTAAATCTTTAAATAATTACGTTTATCATACGTTAATACATATATAGCAATGCTGTGGTGTCACAGGACCGTCCAACAGAGAGCTGGTCATCGCAGCCAGGCGATCCGAAGGTTCTGTTAATTTAAACCTATTATAATTCAATAAGTGAGTCCTTTATAACTGTTACGGGTTTAGTGTTTAACGATTATGGTGAGAATAATTAATAGTGATCGTCTCCCGACCACCACTATACGTCCTCCGCCCGCCTTCACAACCATCTCTTCACCCTCACACCGACCTTCCTTTCTGCTCCCCATCGTTGAATACCATTTCAATTTCCTTACACCGCTTGCCGCACTCCCATCCGATACACTTTGTGTGGTTAGCCGACATAGTTATGCTTTGCCTCACTCTCCGTTCCTTCCTCTTACTTCACCTCATCTCACTATCCTCACAACTACTCGCCCCCACTCTTCACAACCATCACTTCCTCTCCCCTCCCCACCTCCCTCCCTCTTCCTCTCCCCACCCTCCCCCTCCTCCCTCCCTCTTCCTCTCCCCCTACTGCATAAACCTCCCTCCTCTTCCTCTCCCAACCTCCCTCCCTCTACTCCTCCCCCACCTCCCTCATCTTCCCCAACATCCCTCTCTCTCACCCTCTCCCCACCCCCCTCTCTCTCACCTCATCCCCACCTCTGATCTTCCTCTCCCCAACTACATTCTCCCTCCTCCCCACCTCTCTCTTCCTCTCCCAAACCTCCCTCCTCTCTTCCTCTCACCCACCTCGCACTCGCTCCTCCTCCCCCAACTTCCCCTCTCAATCCCCACCTACCAACTCTCTCTCCCTACCTTCCACTCGCCCTCTCCCTACCTCCCACTTCTCACTCCCACACCTCCAGTCTCTCCTCCCCACACATCCCACTCTCAAATCCCTCCTCACCTCCCACTCCTCTCCCGCCCCACCTCCCACTCTCTCCTCCCCACCTCCCACCTCTCTCCCTTCCCAACCTCCCACTCCTCTCCTCCCAACCATCCACTCTCTCCTCCCCACCTCCACTCTCTACCTCTCCTATCCCCACCTCCCACTCTCCCTCCTCCCCCACCTCCCACGCTTCTCCTTCCCCATCTCCCACTCTCTCCTCCCCACCTCCCACCTCTCCTCTCCCCACACTCTCACTTTCTCCTCTCCCCACTGAATCTCCCACCTCAGCTGAGCACATTTCAACACCTTGTATGAGACTCCTTCCTAGCGTTATGGAATATAACAGGGTACCGTACCTGTTTACACTCACGGGGCATCTGTGTAACTGTCATTTTAGAACACAGTAAAGCACAAGAAATATGAACGTATCCTATTTCCCATTTCAATAATAAATGTTCCTTCTATTACTTACCCAGATCATGTTCACATCTGGCTCCATACACCATCACCCAGGTCACGTCCAACTCGTCCCCATAAAACCATCACCCCAGGTCACATCCATCTGTCTCCATACCATCACCCAGGTCTCGTCCATCTGGTCTCCATAACCCTCAACCAGGTCACGTCCATGCTGGTTCTCATACCATTCACCCAGGTCCGTTCAACGGTCTCCGTAACCAACACACCAGGGTCCGTCCATGACGTCTCCCATACCAACACCCATTCACGGCCATCCAGGTCTCCATACCATCACCCAGGTCCAACGTCAAGCTGGTCTCCATACCTTCACCCAAGTCACGTCCAACTTGTATCTCCAATACCCTCACCCAGGTCACCTCCAGTCGTACTCCATACTCTCACCCTGTCCACCCTCCATCTGGTCATCCAAACCATACCCAGGTCCACCATCTGGCTCCATACCATCACCCAGGTCACCTCCATCTGGTCTCCATACATTCACCCAGGTCACCTCCCTACTGGTCTCCAAAAAATACATCACCAGATCACCTCCATATGTCCTCCATACCCTCACCCCCAGGTCACCTCCATCTGTCTCCATACCAACACCCAGGTCACGTTTCATCTGAGTCTCCATACCATACACCCACAGCTCACGTCCATCAGTTCTTCCATACCAATCAACCCTGACACGTCATCTGGTCTACCATACCATCACACCAGGTCACGTCACTGTCTCCAATAAACCTTCACCCAGGTCACGATCCATCTGGTTTATTACCATCACACCAGCTCACCTCCATCAGTTCTCCATACCCTCAACCAGGTCACATTCATCTGGTCTAGAAACCCTCACCCAGGTCACCTCCGTCGGGGCCTCCATAAACCCCACCTAGGTCACCTCCTCTGGTCTGCATAACCCCTCATCCAGGTCGCCTCCATCTGGTCTCCATACCCCACCCAGGTCGCCTCCATCTGGTCTCCATACCATCACCCAGGTCGCCTCCATCTGGTCTCCATACCCTCACCCAGGTCACCTCCGTCTGGGCCTCCATACCCTCACCTAGGTCACCTTCATCTGGTCTGCATACCCTCATCCAGGTCGCCTCCATCTGGTCTCCATACCCCCACCCAGGTCGCCTCCATCTGGTCTCCATACCCTCACCCAGGTCGTCTCCATCTGGTCTCCATACCCTCACCCAGGTCACCTCCGTCTGGGTCTCCATACCCTCACCTAGGTCACGTCCATCTGGTCTGCATACCCCCACCCAAGTCGCCTCCATCTGGTCTGCATATCCCCACCCAGGTCGCCTCCATCTGGTCTCCATACCCTCACCCAGGTCGCCTCCATCTGGTCTCCATACCTTCACCCAGGTCGCCTCCATCTGGTCTCCATACCCTCACCCAGGTCACCTCCGTCTGGGTCTATACCCTCACCTAGGTCACCTCCATCTGGTCTCCATACCCTCACCCAGGTCGCCTCCATCTGGTCTCCATACCCCTACCCAGGTCGCCTCCATCTGGTCTCCATACCCTCACCCAGGTCGCCTCCATCTGGTCTCCATACCCTCACCCAGGTCACCTCCGTCTGGGTCTCCATACCCTCACCTAGGTCACCTCCATCTGGTCTGCATACCCCCACCCAGGTCGCCTCCATCTGGTCTCCATACACTCACCCAGGGCGCCTCCATCTGGTCTCCATACCCTCACCCAGGTCGCCTCCATCTGGTCTCCATACCCTCACCCAGGTCACCTCCGTCTGGGTCTCCATACCCTCACCTAGGTCACCTCCATCTGGTCTGCATACCCTCACCCAGGTCGCCTCCATCTGGTCTCCATACCCCCACCCAGGTCGCCTCCATCTGGTCTCCATACCATCACCCAGGTCGCCTCCATCTGGTCTCCATACCCTCACCCAGGTCACCTCCATCTGGCCTCCATACCATCACCTAGGTCACCTCCATCTGGTCTGCATACCCTCATCCAGGTCGCCTCCATCTGGTCTCCATACCCCCACCCAGGTCGCCTCCATCTGGTCTCCATACCCTCACCCAGGTCGCCTCCATCTGGTCTCCATACCCTCACCCAGGTCACCTCCGTCTGGTCTCCATACCCTCACCTAGGTCACGTCCATCTGGTCTGCATACCCCCACCCAGGTCGCCTCCATCTGGTCTGCATACCCCCACCCAGTCGCCTCCATCTGGTCTCCATACCCTCACCCAGGTCGACTCCATCTGGTCTCCATACCCTCACCCAGGTCGCCTCCATCTGGTCTCCATACCCTCACCCAGGTCGCCTCCATCTGGTCTCCATACCCTCACCCAGGTCACCTCCATCTGGCCTTCATACCCTCACCAACATCACCTCCATCTGGCCTTCATACCTTCGCCAACATCACCTCCATCTGATCTTCATACCCTCACCAACATCACCTCCATCTGGTCTTCGTACCTTCACCATCACCTCCATTGGCCTTCATACCCTCCACCAAACATCAACTCCATCTGTCTTCGTACCTTCACCATCACCTCCATCTGGCCTTCATACCCTCACCAACATCACCTCCATCTGGTCTTCGTACCTTCACCATCACCTCCATCTGGTCTTCATACCCTCACCAACATCACCTCCATCTGGTCTTCGTACCTTCACCATCACCTCCATCTGGCCTTCATACCCTCACCAACTTCACCTCCATCTGGCCTTCATACCTTCGCCAACATCACCTCCATCTGGTCTTCATACCCTCACCAACATCACCTCCATCTGGTCTTCGTACCTTCACCATCACCTCCATCTGGTCTTCATACCCTCACCAACATCACCTCCATCTGGTCTTCGTACCTTCACCATCACCTCCATCTGGTCTTCATACCCTCACCAACATCACCTCCATCTGGTCTTCGTACCTTCACCAATCACCTCCATCTGGTCTTCATACCCTCACCAACATCACCTCCATCTGGTCTTCGTACCTTCACCATCACCTCCATCTGGTCTTCATACCTTCACCAACATCACCTCCATCTGGTCTTCATACCTTCACCAACATCACCTCCATCTGGTCTTCATACCTTCACCAACATCACCTCCATCTGGTCTTCGTACCTTCACCATCACCTCCATCTGGTCTTCATACCCTCACCAACATCACCTCCATCTGGTCTTCATACCTTCACGAACATCACCTCCATCTGGTCTTCATACCTTCACCAACATCACCTCCATCTGGTCTTCGTACCTTCACCAACATCACCTCCATCTGGTCCTAACACCGGATTAAGGAAACACGACTCTGCAGAATTTTATCGCTCCGCGAGTGCCATTTTGTGACAAGATATTCTCTAAACAGAAATGTATTCCTTGGGGCATAAATAATGTAATATTTATTCCTCGAGGCATGAATAATGTATTATTTATTCCTGGGCCATAAGTAATGTAATATTTATTCGGTGGCGACATTTCAGAACAGGTCGTACGTTAGTGATATTGTAAGGCATCGGTGGCAGCACAGAATTTAGCTGGGTTTAGCGTGAAATATTTTTGTGCTACGTTATGTTGGTCAGGTCAGATCCTGAGAGTACCGTCGTCATAGTAGGGAACGAACACACACACACACACACACACACACACACACACACACACACACACACGCCTAGTGTCGAATCGACATGTGCCTAGGAATAAATGGTAACTAACAGACACACACAGACACACACAGACACACAGACACACACACACAGACACACACACACACAGACACACACATACAGACACACACATACAGACACACACACACACAGACACACACACACACACACACACACACGTGAAGCAGTATCGCTAAATAGTGTCTCCCAGGATTTAGCGTTTTAGTGGCTGTCCTAAGAATATTATTAGCGGTCATATCGACGTGAGTGAATCAGTGAACATACCTACAATAGTGTAATAGCTTTCACGAGTGCGAATATGGTGATTAGGTTCAAATTTACAATTTAAATTTGAATGAATTTGAGTGAAGGGTAGGGAGCATCAGCTGACAGCTACTGCCGCAAGTTGTGACACAAAATATCCAAACAGTTTAATTGGTAACGGTGGTGATCTGAAATATTAACAAATACAATGTTGGTTGATTATAGCAGCGTGTATTGATAAGGGTCATAACAGAGTACTTATAGTAAATACTGAAAGTAAGAAAAAATTAGTCAATCCCCCAGCTATTGGTGGTTGTGAAGGTACTAACATCATCCAAGACCCTGTTAGACCATAATACTGTACTAAAGCACAAATAGGGAATAACCAAGTCTTACAAGAAAAGAAAAAAAAACTTGAATGGCATGAAAAAAAAAAAAATAAAGATCCTGAAGGATTTACAAAATGACGGAGTTGATATCAGCCACCAGCAGAACCTCCCTTGTGTCAGACGACATCACTTGCCTATTTTGTGTTAATTTTTTGGTTAGTGTCTAAAGTCTCATGTCTCTCCCTGCTGGTTGTAAGCAATACCATCTCTCTCTCCCTATTTCAGTACCAGGAGATAGATAGTGGTTAGTAAATTATCAAATATCGCCAGGTAAACTCCAGAAGAGTTGTAGCTAGTGAACCCCCCCCCCCCCGTTTTTTCTGAGGGAACACGCAGTAAACAAGTACGCACTACAAATACACAATGTGCACCCTTTAATTATTGTATAATAAACATATATATTAATAAGGAATAGCTGAGAAAAAATAATCCTATAATCTTCAAAAAGTAAAGTACGTAGGTGCGTAGATCTGGGCCGGAGAGTACCGGGAAACAACAACGAATAACAAATAGTGTTAACTTAACCCCCCACCCCCACTTTTTCACAGAACGACAAGCTAGTAAACACACACACACACAAACCCAATTGTACGCATTAATATTATAATAGTATATATTAGTGCATATTAATAAGAATTTATTGTGAAAATTTTTTATAAAATCTTCAAAAGAGTAGCGTAGCCTATGGCGCAACGCACACCCACAAACCCACACACCCACACACACCCACACAACTCCCACACACACCACACACCCCACACCCACACATTCCATACACTCCCACACACACACACACCCACACACACCCACACATCACCCACACACACCCACACACCCCACACACCCACACACCACCCACACCCCCACCCACAGCCACCGCCACACACACCCCCACACACCCCCACACCCCCCCACACACACCACCCACACACACCCACACAAACCCACCACCCCATCACACCCACACACCCACCCACACCCACACACCACCCACCCACACACCACCCACCCACACCCCCACCCACACCCCCACACACACACCCACACACCACCCACAACACAGACCCACACACCACAACCCACACCCACACACCCACACACAACCCACACACACCCCACACACACCCCACCCACACACCACCCCCCACACACCACAACCACACACCCACCCAAATCACCCCCAACCACACACTCACCCACACACTCACCCACACCCCCACACCACCCCCAACACACACACACGCAACACACACACAACACACAACACAATACACACACACACACACACACACACATATTGCCAGAGTCTCACACATACACTCCCCCCCTCCCCACCGACATCTCACTCCTTCACACCAGATCCCGCCCCTCCGCACTATCACCCTCCCCCTCCCCACCTCTCCCTCTCCCACACACCCACATACCCACTTGCTTCAACCTCCTTCCCACTCCCCCCCTCCCCACTACTCTCCCATATACCCAGTTCCTCCTCTATACCTCCCCCCCACACTCTGACCTATACATACTAACCAACAATACAGAATTAAATAGGATTCCCACTCTGATCAACAGGATAAAAAAAATGGTTTGCCAAAGCAACAAGAAAACCCAAGGGACAGAAGGGAACTGCAAAGGAAGATGGCAGGCAGAGCCGCACACAAAAGGGACAAAGAATGGAAAATAAACTAGAAGAAAACTTAGCAAGAGAATGGAAGAGAGATAGACTGCAAGCAGGAAGTGGAGGTGAAAGTCAAAGCAGCAGAGCAGGATACAGAGCTTAGAAGAGGAACTGGAAATCTGAAACAGCCCTAAAAGACAAGAACATTTTGGGGATTGACAACAGAGACCGCTCCTCTCAGCCACAAATAAGGGGACTGAAGGGACAGAAGATCAAAAAACTGCATGTAAAGCTCTATCACTGGAGAACTGTATTAAATGAAAGAGCTAAACTATATGTGGAGCCCCTAAAAGACCACAACAGGGCCCAGGGAAAGCCGAGAAGGGAAATGACAGGCCACTGAAGCCCATGTACATTACTAGTGAAACTGAAGAAAGGAAAGCTGCAATAGAGGAAATCAAATTGAAGAGGGGATACACAGATATGCAGTGGGAAATGAAAGGTGAGTCAGTCTTTGTGTATGGGCTACAGAAGTTGAAGGGGAAACATATGAAGCAAGAAAAACAAGGGAAAAAATAGCAATTGAAAGCAATCAATGAAAGTAATCGGAGAAGACACATGACCCAGCTGGGAAAATTTTCGGAGAATTAGGGTTTGAAAAAAAGCCCCGCCAGTGAAAGTGACCTTCAAGCAGAATCGACTCGGAAGCAGATACTGTGGAGAAAGCACATTAAGGACATCGGCATACAGGAAGGTGTAATCTCGACCAGCACAGAACACAAGACAAAGGCGGAACTGAGAGAGATGATACAAGGCGAAGGAGGAAAAGAGGGGATGGAGAAAGACAGACAGAGATCCCAGACACAGGAAGAAGATCAAATACACCTCCCTCACAGCTTCCTATAGAAGCCTCCCACCCATGTCAACCCGCAGTTGCAGCCCAACCACTCAAAACCAAAACACCCATGTCCATAAACCCATGCCCCCACCCACTGCATTACAAACTCCACCCCCACAGGAACCAACCCATATTCCTTATCATGTCTCCCACTTCCCCAACCCCAATACACCCTCCCAGAACCACAGTACTTAGAAAAGAAGTTGAAGGTAAGGTTATACAATGCAGATGAATACAAATAATATGTAGTAGTGGCAAGAAGAAGTAGCAGGAGACATCCCATAACTACTATCACTCACAGAAACAAAACTCACCAAAATAATAACAGATTCAATCTTTCCACCCGATATCACATCCCAGGAAAGACAGAGGGAGGAGAGGGGAGGAGGAAGTTGCACTGCTCATAAAAGCCATGGGGTTTTGAGAAAATGGAAAGAATGGATGGTCACGGTGAAAAAGGACTATTTATAGGAAAAATCCAGTCTGAGGACATAAGTGATAATTGCAGTAATGATACAACCCCCCACAGAACTGCATGAGACCAAAAGAAAATACGATGAAGCACAGAAGCCATGGTCGACACACTGAGCCGAGGTGGCCAGGAGAGCACGATGTGGGGGAGCCAAGTTACAGTTATGGGTGATTTCAATACACAAGGAGATAGACTGGGAAAACTGGAGCCCCAAGGGGGTTTCCGAAACATGGAGAGCCAAGATGATGATGTAGTAACTGGAAATACCTTTCATGCATCCCAAATGTTAGAGACACAACCTAGAGAGAGAGGAAAATGAACCAGCAAGACTGTACTTGCATTCACCTTGAGTAATTTCAGACATCGAGGATATCTTGTACTTGAAAAGGCCCTGGGAGCTAGTGATCAATGATCTGTCATCGACAACATTGTTGAGCTCCAAGTGGAGAGATTAGCAGGAATAGGGTGGTAAAAACCAACTACAAAAGGGTGAACAACTCAGAGCATGAGGAACTTCCTTCAAACATTCAGTGGGAGAGGGAACTGACGGAAAACCCATACAAGAAAGTGAAGGACTAATGGCAACAAAATGCTAAGGAGGCAGAGAGAGAATTGTTTCCCAGGAACCAAAATAATGGGAAGAACATACGAGTTCCTTGGTTCACCCAAAGTGTCGGAGAGTGCAAAAACTAGGTGTACTAGAGTGAAATGAAAGGTACAGAGACTGAGAACACAGGAAAATAAATAGATTAGCCGAAGGAGCCAGAAATGATAAGCACAGATAAGAAGGGAGGCTCATGCAGCGACAATATGGAAATGACATAGCATCGAAAGTCAAACTGACCGAAGCTGTATGTACACACATCAGGAAAAAATCAGTTCAGACCAGGTAATTCAGACTTGAGGAAGGGTGAAGGGGAATTCACAAGAAACGACCGAGAGGTATGTCCGAAGGAGCTCAACAACGAGATTTAAAGAAGTATTTACAGTGGAAACCAGTAGTACGCCCGGAAATCAACAGGGGGTACACCAGCAAGTGCTGGATAGGGTACATATAACCAAGGAGGAAGTGAAGAAGCTGCCAATGCGAAACTTGACACCCAAAGCGGTGGGACCATACAACATCTCCTCCGTGGGTCCTTAAGAGGGAGCAGAGATAATTTTGTGCCATTAACAAATAACATCACACATCATTTGAAACTGGCACTCCCTGAGTATGGAAGATGGCAAATGTAGTCCAACTTTTAAAAAGGAGACAGACATGAGGCACAAACTACAGCCTTGTATCACAAACGTGTAATTATGCAAGGTCCAAGAGAAGATCATCCAGGAGGAGAGTGGTGGAGCACCTGAAAAGAAAACAAGTGTATAATTGACAACCACATGGTTTCCGGAAGGAAAATCCTGTGTCACAAACCTACTAGAGTTTTATACAAGGACAGAAGTAAGACAAGAGAAAGAGGGGTTGATCGACTGCATTTTTTTGGACTGCCAAAAGCCTTCCGAACACAGTTTTCCTCACAAGAGTACTGAAAAAGCAAGAAGATCAAGGCTACCATAACAGGAAAGGCACTGCAATGGATCAGAGAATACACTTACAGGGAGCAACAACGAGTCTGGTAGCGTGACGATGTGTCAGAGTGGTCGCATGTGACAAGCGGGTTCCACAGGGTCAGCCTAGGACCTGTGCTGTTCTTGGTATATGAGAACGACAATAACGGAAGGATAGAACCTCAGAAGTGTCCTTGTATGCAGATGATTTGAAGTTAATGAGAAGAATCAAATCGGAAAGATCAGGTCAGACTACAAAGAGAACCTGGACAGCAACAAGCCTGGTCCAGAAACTGGCTCCTTAGTTTAACCCTGCCAATGCAAAGTCCATAAGATTGGGAAGGCAAAGAAGACCACTGACAGCCAATATAGTTTTAGATGGCCATAGGACGCAAACCTCACTCAAGGAAAAAATCTGGGGGTGAGTATAACACCGAGCAATCTCCTGAGGCGCACATCAATCAGATAACCGCTGCACATACGGGCGCCTGGCAAACCTACGGATAGCGTTCCGATACCTCAATAAGGAGTCGTTCAAGACACTGTATACCATTTACGACAGATACCCATACGGAGTATGCAAGCAAACCAGTTTTGAATCCACACCTAGTCAAGCACGTCAAGAAATAGAGAAAGTGCAAAGGTTTGCAACAAGACTATCACCAGAGCTCACGGGAATTGTCCGTACAAGAAAGTTGAGGAAATCGGCCTGAACGACACTGAGGCCAGGAGGGTCTGGAACAGATAACGCCATATAAAATACTGCGCAGAATAGAAACAGGTGACAAAGACAGATGTTCCAGAGATGGTACACATACACAAGAGGTCACAATTGGAAGTTAAGACCAGATGAATCAAAAGGGATTTAAAGTATTTCTTCAGTCATAGAGTAGTCAAGTCGTGGAATAGTCTAGAAAGTGAAGTAGTGAGGCGGGAACCATACATAGTTTTAAGGCGAGGTATGATAAAGCTCCATGAGCAGGGGAGATAAGAGGACCTAGTATCAATTCAGTGAAGAAGGCGGGGCCAGGAGCTATGAATCGACCCCTGCAACCACAAATAGGTGAGTACAAATAGGTGAGTACACAACACATCACACACACCACACACGCCTAGTGGTCAACGACAAGTGCCTAGAATAAATGGTAACTAACAGACACACAACAAACACACAACACACACACGACACACATCACACACAGACACACCACACAGAACACACACACACAGACACACACATATAGACACCACACAAACAGACACACCCATACAGAACACACATACAGACCACACACATAAGACACACAACAACACACACACACACAGACACACACCACACACACACACACACACAACAACACACACACACACACACACAACACACCACACACAGCACACACACACACACAAACAACCCACACCCTAACTAAAACCACACTCATATACAACAGCCTAGTGTCGAATCGACATGTGCCTAGACAAAAATGGTAACTAACACACACACACACACACACGAACACTCACACAGCAACAGGCCTAGTGTCTAATCAGACATGTGGCCTAGGACAAAATTGTAACTAACACACACACCCACACATACATATACACCAACACACAACACACACTATGACTATAAATAATATATATAATATAATATATATATAATATAATAAATCTTTTTACATTTACAGAAGGGGTTACTAGTCCCTTGCCTCAATCATTTTTAAAATCGCTTTTATTTACGACGGCACATGGCTTGGGAGGAAGAATTCTACTCCACTTTACCTATGGAGATGAAAGGATACAATGCAGGGACCAGAACTGTTAAGAGATTAGGAAAGTCAGAGGACTGTGTATACATATACAGGCACGTACACATCCGTATGTATAATATGAACTGGGTGTAAATTAGTAATAGTATTAGCAAGATATATCTCTCATCTTACGAGTTTCAGACAGAAATACATCATCATTCCAGCCATTGTGTAAAACAATCAGGTTTCCGTTTTACACATTTATCAGGAGGATAGCACCTCCCTGGGAGGCTGCTGCCTACTAATGGCTGTTGTGAATATTATACAGAAAATTCGAATCTTGGAGATTAGAAGGCTACAGAGGGGGGTTGAGGTAGTTTTGACATTTAGATAGGATGGAGCAAAATAGGATGATTAGGAAGGTATAATATACAAAAAAAAAGTTTTGGGGTGGAGGAAAGAAGCGGTAGGGGTCCTCCTAGGAAACGTCTGAGGGAAGTGGGTAAAGGTGGTTTTAAGTGCTAGAGGCTTGAACATCCAACAGGCTTATGTGAGAACGTCAGATATGAGTAGAGATAAGCGATTGTTAGGCTTTGGGCTGTTAGTCTAAGCAAGGTAATATCTTCACATCATTAACGTTAATTCTCTTTTTCAAACACGTTTTCCTCACCAAATATTCGACTCTGTGTTACACTATCATTGTGACCGCCATAAATGTTACTAAAAATACGTTGATCTGTTTAATATCTGTTTCCCTACTCAAAACCTTTATCAGTCAGATATATTGTTTCAAAATAATAACGATGATAATGTTCAGTGTTATTTTATGCCTAATAAGTTTTCCGTATCAAGTTTGTTTCACCATCCAACCATTGTTATGACGAAATATAGATTCCCGCCAAAATATGGGTCCCCGCCCAAAATATGTTGTGCAAGCCAAATGTGATCCCCGCCACAAGTTTCCCACCGAATAAAAATTTTGCGCTAAATATGTTTTACCGCCAGAATTAAGCCTCCGTTTCAAATATATTTGTTTTTCTAAATAAACATTTTCCGCCCAAAAAGAAAAAATGAAACAAAAAATTGCGTTTTCCAGCGAATTTATCTCTCAAGCCAGGATTACGTTTTTCGCTCCAAATTATATGTATATATATATATATATATATATATATAATATATCTATATAAATAGTATATATATATATATATTATATATATATATATATTATATATATATATATAAAGCATGTAAGTGTGGAGAGGTAAGTGAGGCTTTAGTAGAAAGAAAGGGGTAAAGCAGTCTGGGAACTGATGGGATCATGACAGAAATATTAAAAGCAGGGGGATATAGTGTTGGAGTGTTGTACTTGTTTAATAAATGTATGAAACGAGGGGAAGGTACCTAGGGAAATGGCGTAAGCATGGATATCTTTATATAAAGGGAAAGGGGACCAAAAAGATTGTAAAAAATATAGAGAATAAGTTTTACTGAGATATACCAGGAAAAGTAAAAACGGTAGTTTAATTGTAAGAATTAGAGGTAAGACAGAATGTATAATTGCGGATCGAGCAAGAGGCTTCAGATTGGTAGGATGTGTAAGATCAAGTGTTTACATGAAGCATATATGGAACAGTATTTAGATACAGGTAGGGAAGTTTTTATGGCATTTATGGATTAGAAAAGCATATGATAGAGTGATAAGGAGCAATGTGGCAGATGGTTCAAGTAATGTAATAGGTGGTAAGTTGACTAAATGCTGTAAATAGCTTTTATGATAATA
>NC_069455.1:4717842-4907842 GCF_026875155.1 Cherax quadricarinatus | reverse complement strand
GTGAGATGTTATCAACAAATTTTTGTTGAAAATAAGAAAAAGTTTTGGAGTGAGATTAACAAGTTAAGAAAGCCTAGAGACAAATGGATTTGTCAGTTAAAAATAGGAGAGGAGAGTTATTAAATGGAGAGTTAGAGGTATTGGGAAGATGGAAGGAATATTTTGAGGAATTGTTAAATGTTGATGAAGATAGGGAAGCTGTGATTTCGTGTATAGGGCAAGGAGAATAACATCTTGTAGGAGTGAGGAAGAGCCAGTTGTGAGTGTGGGGAAGTTCGTGAGGCAGTAGGTAAAATGAAAGGGGGTAAGGCAGCCGGGATTGATGGGATAAAGATAGAAATGTTAAAAGCAGGTGGGGATATAGTTTTGGAGTGGTTGGTGCAATTATTTAATAAATGTATGGAAGAAGGTAAGGTACCTAGGGATGGCAGAGAGCATGCATAGTTCCTTTGTATAAAGGCAAAGGGGATAAAAGAGAGTGCAAAAATTATAGGGGGATAAGTCTGTTGAGTGTACCTGGTAAAGTGTATGGTAGAGTTATAATTGAAAGAATTAAGAGTAAGACGGAGAATAGGATAGCAGATGAACAAGGAGGCTTTAGGAAAGGTAGGGGGTGTGTGGACCAGGTGTTTACAGTGAAACATATAAGTGAACAGTATTTAGATAAGGCTAAAGAGGTCTTTGTGGCATTTATGGATTTGGAAAAGGGCGTATGACAGGGTGGGATAGGGGGGCAATGTGGCAGATGTTGCAAGTGTATGGTGTAGGAGGTAGGTTACTGAAAGCAGTGAAGAGTTTTTACGAGGATAGTGAGGCTCAAGTTAGAGTATGTAGGAAAGAGGGAAATTTTTTCCCCAGTAAAAGTAGGCCTTAGACAAGGATGTGTGATGTCACCGTGGTTGTTTATAATATTTATAGATGGGGTTTGTAAGAGAAGTAAATGCGAGGGTCTTGGCAAGAGGCGTGGAGTTAAAAGATAAAGAATCACACACAAAGTGGGAGTTGTCACAGCTGCTCTTTGCTGATGACACTGTGCTCTTGGGAGATTCTGAAGAGAAGTGCAGAGATTGGTGGATGAATTTGGTATGGGTGTGCAAAAGAAGAAAATTAAAGGTGAATACAGGAAAGAGTAAGGTTATGAGGATAACAAAAGATTAGGTGATGAAAGATGAATATCAGATTGGAGGAAGAGAGTATGGAGGAGGTGAACGTATCAGATATTTGGGAGTGGACGTGTCAGCAGATGGGTCTATGAAAGATGAGGTGAATCATAGAATTGATGAGGAAAAAGAGTGAGTGGTGCACTTAGGAGTCTGTGGAGACAAAGAACTTTGTCCTTGGAGGCAAAGAGGGGAATGTATGAGAGTATAGTTTTACCAACGCTCTTATATGGGTGTGAAGCGTGGGTGATGAATGTTGCAGCGAGGAGAAGGCTGGAGGCAGTGGAGATGTCATGTCTGAGGGCAATGTGTGGTGTGAATATAATGCAGAGAATTCGTAGTTTGGAAGTTAGGAGGAGGTGCGGGATTACCAAAACTGTTGTCCAGAGGGCTGAGGAAGGGTTGTTGAGGTGGTTCGGACATGTAGAGAGAATGGAGCGAAACAGAATGACTTCAAGAGTGTATCAGTCTGTAGTGGAAGGAAGGCGGGGTAGGGTCGCTAGGAAGGGTTGGAGGGAGGGGGTAAAGGAGTTTTGTGTGCGAGGGGCTTGACTTCCAGCAGGCATGCGTGAGCGTGTTTGATAGGAGTGAATGGAGACAAATGGCTTTTAATTACTTGACGTGCTGTTGGAGTGTGAGCAAAGTAACATTTATGAAGGGAAATTTAGGGAAACCGGCAGGCCGGACTTGAGTCCTGGAGATGGGAAGTACAGTGCCTGCACTCTGAAGGAGGGGTGTTAATGTTGCAGTTTAAAAACTGTAGTGTAAAGCACCCTTTGGCAAGACAGTGATGGAGTGAATGAGGTGAAAGTTTTTCTTTTCGGCCACCGTTTGGGGGGAATCGGCCGGGTGATAATAAAAAAAAAAAAAAAAAAAAAAAAAAAAAAAAAAAAAATATATATATTTAAAAAAATTTTTTTAAAATATAATAATATATATATATATATATATATATAAATATATATTTATATATATATTTATATATATATATAACATATATTTATATTTTATAAAATATATATATTTATATATATATAAAATATATTAATATATATATAAATTTTATATATTTATAATATATATATACATATATTTATATATAATATAATTTATAAAAATATATTTATATATATAATATATTATATTATATATTATATTATATATATATATATATATAAAATTTTTTAAAATATTATATATAATTTAATAATAAAAATTCATATATAATATATATAATATTTATATATATAATAAAAAAATATAATAAAATAATTTATAATTATATTTTTTATTAATTTATATATATATAATTATATATTAATATTTATATAAATATTATTTATTAATTATTTATTTTTTTCGGTGAAGGTGGGCTTGAGCGGGCTGCTCCCCCGCTGCCAAAACTTTTAAATTAGGTTGTTGGCCATCGTTCAGTAACAAAAGGAGGGGGGCTGCGAGGCGCCCTTTAAAATCGAGTTAAAATTGTTGATGGATCGCCCTGTATGAGCTCAACTTTTAAAAACTGAAGAATTAGAATGTGCTGAAATGTGGGGGTAATATTTAAAAGCGGAGGAGAGGAAGGGGTGTGATGTTGGGGGAGAGTAGAAAGAATAAGAATATAAAAATGGGGGAGAAGTGGACAGTAGTGGACACACAAAAAGTACCGTAGTGGACACACACAAGAAGTGACACTAGTGGGCACACAAGAATGACAATAGTGGAACACAAGAAGTGCAAAATTTGGGTACACCAAAAAAAAGGGGAAAAAAGAAGTGAAATGGGGGAAAAAAAAAAAAAGGGGGAAAAAAATAGTGGGGCACAAAAGTGACAATATGGGCCCCAAAGAAGTGACAATTTGGGGAAAACACAAAAAAGTGACAATAGTGGATACCAAAAAGTGACAATAGGGACCCCAAAATAAGGGGACAATTGGAAAACCCAAGAAGTCAATAGTGGACACCAAAAATGACAATAGTGGGCACAAAAAAGTGACAATTTGTGGGGCACACAAGAAGTGGGCAATAGTGGACACAAGAAGTGACAAAAAGTGGACACACCCAAAAAGGGACAAAAGTGGACACAAGAAATGACAATAGTGGACACCCCAAAAAAATGACAATAGTGGACCAAAAAAAAAGTGACCCAAAAGTGGGGCCAAAATAAGTGACAAAAGGGACCCCAAAATAAAAAGACAGTGGGGGACCCCACCAATAATGGGCAATTGTGGGCACACACAATAAGTGACAGTAGTGGGCACAAAATAAGTGACATTTTGGGGACACACACAATAAAGTGACCAAATAGGGGGCACAAAAAAGTGACAGTAGTTGGGCACACACAATAAGTGACAGTAGCGGACACCAATAAGTGACAGTGGGACAACACAATAAGTGGGCAGTATGGGCAACACAAGAAAATGGGGCAGTAGTGGACCACACAAGAAGTGACAGTAGTGGACCAAAACAAAAAGTTACAGTAGTGGACACACACAAGAATTGACAGTAGTGGGCAAAACAAGAATGAAGTAGTGGACACACACAAGAATGACAGAAATGGAAAACACAAAAAAGTAACAGAGTGGACACACAAGAAGTGACAGTAGTGGAACACCAAAAATGCAGTAGTGGGCAACACAAAAGTGACCCGTGTGGACACACACAAGAAATGACAGTGGACACACACAAGATGACAGTAGTGGGCACAACAAGAAGTGACAGTAGTGGAAAACAAAGAAGGACAGTAGTGAACCACAAAAAGAAGCGCCCGTAGTGGGGAAAAACACAAGAAGGGACAGTAGTGGGGCAAACACCCAATTAAATACATAGTTTGGGCACACACAATAAGGGGCTAGTGGACCCCACACAAGAAATGGGCAAATAGTGGACACACAAGAAGTGGGCAGTAGTGGACAAAACACAAGAAGTGACAGGGGTTGTACCCCACACAAGGAAAGTGACGTATTGGGCACACAAAAATACAATTTGTGGACACACACAAGAAGTTTACAGTAGTGGACCACAATTTAAATTACAGATTGGGCACACCAATAAATGACAGTAGTTGGGAAAACAAAATTAAATGACCGTAGTTTGGAAAACCCCAAGAAGTGGGGCAGTAGTGGGGCTCCCCACAATAAGTGGCAGTAGTGGGAAAAATAATGACAGTAGTGGACACACACAATAAGTGCAGTAAGTGGACACACAAGAAGTGACAGTAAATGGACACACAAAAAGTGGGCCCGTAGTGGACACACAAAAGTGAAAAGTAGTGGACACCCCAATTTAAATTTACAGAATGGGCACACACAAAAAGTGAAAAGTAGGGACACACCCAAAAAGGAAAAGTAGTGGGCCCACACAATAAGGACAGTAAGGGGCCCCCACAAGAGGTGACGTAGTTGGGACCACAAGAAGTGACAGTATGGACACACAAAAAGAATTTACAATGTGGGGCACACACCAAACCTTTAGTTTCCTGGTACCTTTATATGCTCTTTTCCCTTTACCCCCTCTTCATCCCCGGGAATTTTGAGCTGCCTTCCTTCCCCCCTAGTATCAAGTTTGGTTTGTTTTCCCCTCCCCTGTTTTATCACCCCTTTCGGCTTTTTTTAATCCTTAGTCAAAATAATAAACTTAAAAAATTTTTATAATTATTAAATTTTTATTAAATTTTTTTCAAAAAATCTTAACAACACAATAATAATAAAAGTAAAAAATAAAAATTAAATAATCATTTTATAAATTTAAAAATAAAAATAATGGGGTACAATTTTAAAAAGTCATATCTAGGCCTCCTCTGCAAAGACAAATGATCATGTGTGAATGTTGGGGGAAAGTGTTTCTTTTTTGGGGCAAACCCTTTCCTCGGGGGGAGACGACCCCCGTCTTGAAATAATAAAAAAATAATAATAAAAAAATAATAATAATAAATTTAAAAATAATAAAAAAAAAATAATATTTAAAAATAATTTAAAAATAAAATTTAAAAATTTTTTCTTACAAGACCGGGAAAACAGAAAATTGACTTTGGGGAAATTTCCCTTTAAGGGGGAAAACAACAGATCCATCCCTCGTGACAATAAAATTGTTTTATCGGTATTACATATTTAAAAAATGCACGTTTTATTTTTATTAAAAAAATTCATCATAAATCACTTTATGATCCCGTCGCTCGACTGGCAGCGCACTCATCTCACACCCAAAAAAGTCCTGGTTCGATGCCAGTTTTTCAGGTGGAATAGGGCCGGGTGTTAGCCGACTTGGGGTGGGTTTGCAATTCCCGGGGACAAAAAAAACATAATTTGCCCGAAAATGTTTTGCATAACAAGGCGTTTCCTTTCATTGTAGTGTTATTGATTAACTAGGTCCCTTACCCCGGGACATGTACCTTTGGGTTTACCTGTTTCTTGTAGAAAAAAAAGATTATTATTATTTTAACATTTATTATTATTATTATCTTTTATTTTTTATTGGGTGGGGTTTGGTTTAAGGCACGGGAGGTGTCATTTATGGGGACCGACAGCTCCAGCGTTGGATCAGCGTTGAGACTAGCGGGCAAAAAAACACTTGTCTTGAAGATTACGGTGTTTTACGCTGTCGGGGAAATTCCCCCTGAAAAAAAATTGCATTTATGGTAACCCGTGGGGCCCCTGCTAAAACCCCTTTGGTGTATAAAAAATTTTCCCAGTTTTAGTGGAAAAACTTATTGTAAACCCGCTGGTTCCCAAAGGGTTTATCACGGCCCGGAGTTTAACGGCTCACTTGC
The DNA here is from genome assembly GCF_026875155.1 of Cherax quadricarinatus. Taxonomy (NCBI): domain Eukaryota; kingdom Metazoa; phylum Arthropoda; class Malacostraca; order Decapoda; family Parastacidae; genus Cherax; species Cherax quadricarinatus. Next base: position 4,901,918 of record NC_069455.1, on the reverse strand, counting down.
CATGGGTTCTAAACCCCACCGTACCGGGGTCTGAGGAGTGAATGTTTGTATAAAATTACAGGCATATTTTCTGTGCCCAAAATTCTCTTCAGCCCACCCACAACCTCCCCCCACCACCCCAAACACAATAACTTCGTATTTTACTGCATGGTATAGTAAAGCTCGCATTAAACAAATGGAATAAAAACCTTGGCCAAACACCAAAACCCCCTTTAAAATTTTGGGGGCGAACCCCAACAGCCCCTTACCTTCCACCTTTTTCTTGGGGTGCTAACCCCTGCTAAAAGGGCGGATCCCAAAAAGGCCCCGGTAGGGCCCATACAGGTTGTACCTAAAATTTACCACGTTTCGCCCCCCACAAATTGAATTTTTGCCCAAAAGTTTTCATAAAAAGGGCTTAAATATGAGAGAATTTCCCAAGTACATTACCGGGATTTACCTGTACGTAAAAAAGGTTTATTTTATTATATATATTATTTTATTTAATTTCATTGGGTATGACCGGGATGTCGATGGACGACAGCCCCACTTGGAAGCGTGGTCGTCGAAACACTTTGAAAGTTTACGGTGCCCGCGCGAATCCTAGAAAAATTGCTTTGCACAAGGGGTCCCTGCTAACCTCCCATGTGTGTTTTAATATACCAGTGATCTTATTGAAACAGTGGTTGTTTATGCCTGCTGGATTAACGTACAATTCCATGGTTTAACCTGGGGAGTGTCGGGAGGTGTCAATTTACGCAACCCGCCCACTCTTTTGAACACCTCTGACTAAATAAAGAAAATTTGTTATTTTACCAGGTTTAAAGCTCGGCTTCACGTAATACAACTTGGTCAAATCCCTAATTAGGGTCTAAAAAACCACTTAGCTCCACTTTCAGGTTTATTATCCTGTAATTTAATTTGGACTATTGCCTGGGTTTTCCACCAGAGATTTGGGGAGTAAATAGTGATCTAATTAACACCCTTTAAGCTGGGACTTAATTGAACTTTTCGCCAATCCAGGGCACAGCAATCAGAAAAAATTAAACGTAGTTTACAAATGAAGAATCTCTCTCCCTTTGATTGGAACACCTAGCCAAGACAATCCCCTATTCTCCCCAACGTCACTTCCTTCCTATTTTTCCCTGATTTTTGATAAAGCCTGGGGGGAACATCAAATTATAAGTTACCATTAAAATTAAACATTTTCAGGTGGTATTAATAACCATCTATAAAGTGGGTGTGTGCGGTAATGGAACACGTCAGAATCTGGGTTTCCTAGATTTCGCAACCGGCCTTACGGGCTCCAGGTGTTCAGCTGATAACGGTGACTTCTCAGAAAACTGCAGTAATCTTAGGGGCTGCTATAAACCAGTGTGATCGAATTTAAAATCCTTTTATTTTAGTCACCGTTTTTGCATGATGTAAATGTCGTAGTACTTAATAGTTTATTTTTTTTCGGGCGCTACAAAGTACCCTCGTGGTTTCCTTATATCTTTTCATAATAAGAGTTTGTAATCATACCCAGGAACACTTCACTAAATTATTGGAAATTGTAAGGTAAAGATTTTATATTATTATCTTAATGGATAACTTTTTTTCTATTGTGTGGAAATAGCAAGTGTCATTTTGAGGGGACGCTCCACTCGTGCACCCTTCAACTTATCGAAAAAACTTGCGTTTGTGCGTTGCGTGGTATACCGTTGTATAATGGTAGGTACTTTCGCCAGTATATTACCTTTCCATATTTCAGTCTCTCCTCAGGCCGCCATGGAACCGCTCGTCTTGCTTGCCCTTAAATTATTTAAGTAGATAATATCCAGGGGAACCCATACGAAATGGTGTCACAAAATTCAAAGCATTAGTTTTCCTGAAGGGGAGAGCAGCTATTCAGAATTGAGCCCCACTCCCTCGTGTCCCCCTCATAACTTCATAGAAAAAAATTCGTTTCTTTGTTGCGATTCCCGTTTGTTTAAAATTGAAGCGTTTTCATTAAACATTTAATTGGCCAATGAACGAAGCTAAAATTCTGTCCCTATGTCGGGTTATTTATTTTATTTCAAGTAAATATTGTTCATTGTTGTTTAAAGGGGGGAAGTTTTGTCACGAGAGGAAAAAAAAAGGGTGTGGGGAGAGAAGCTCCTCATTCCTGGGAATTTGAGATCTCTTTATGGGTTTTTCAAAATAGGGCATAGACAGAAACATATTTTCCCTTTCAGATTTATTTGTGCAATTATAAACATTGGAATAAAGGGAAAAAGGGAAAAAAGAGGAGTTTTAAAAAATTGAAAGGAATTCCCAAATCAAACAGTCAGAAAAGCGCCCCCACTGTTTCTGTGAAGTTATCTTGAAACGGTTTTTAAAGTGCAAACGGGTTTCCAAATTGTTAAGTTTTTTGAAACTGCGTTATAAAAGTGCAAACAGGTTGACAACACTGCTGTGAATTATCTTGAAAACTGCGTACAAAGGTGCAAACAGTGCCAACACTGGCTGTAAGTTTCTTGAAAATTGGTTTTAAAGGTGCCTAAAACTTTTGAAGTTATTGAAACTGCATACAAAGGGACAAACAGGTACAACATGCTTGAAGTTAACTAAAAACTGCGTATCAAAAGGTGAAACAGGTGACAACACTGCTGTGAAGTTATCTTGAAAACTGCGTATCAAAGGTGCAAACAGGTGACAACACTGCTGTGAAGTTATCTTGAAAACTGCGTATCAAAGGTGCAAACAGGTGACAACACTGCTGTGAAGTTATCTTGAAAACGAAATGTGTATCTGGAGGAACACACAGGTGATAACACTGTTGTAAAGTTGTCTTGAAAACTGTCTAGCGGAGACTAAACAGGTGATAACTTCTAGACTCCAAGTCCTCATAAAAGGGATGGGGAGGGAAGGGGGGTTGGCGGGGAACTAGTGCCGGGGGAAGGGCTCTTGATCCGGGGGAATTAAAGCTACCTTTCCCTTATGATGACCCAAACTTGACCCCCCTCCCCACTCCCCAGGCGCTCTGTGACGCTCAGGGCTTCCCATAATAATAATAATAAATAATAAAATAATAATAATAAAAATTTAAATTATATTTTAAATATTATTTTTTTTATTATTATTATTATTATTATTATTATTATTATTATTATTATTATATAATTAAGAAGAAGAAAAAGAAGATAACAGCAAAGCAACTTTAGAGTCAAAAATAATATCTCAGGGGGAACATTTCCTTTTTGAGAGGGTGAGCATTATTAACAGCTTAGGCATGCCAGGAGCCTTGGTAAGGGGAAAGGGGGGAGAGGGGTGGGGGAGGGGAATGGAGGAGAGGGAGGGAATGGGAAAAATGGGAGAAAAATTTTGGGATAAGAATCAAAAAAAAATTTAAATTTGTGACCACCTAGATTTGTGTGTGTGTGTGTGTGTGTGTGTGTGTGTGTGTGTGTGTGTGTGTGTTAACCTATTTGTGCTTGCAGGGGTCGAATCACAGCTCCTGGCCTCTCCTCTTCATTGGTCAGTACTAGGTCCACTCTCTACCTGCTCCAAGAGCGTTATCATACCTGTGTTTGTGTGTGTACTCAACTATTTTGTGGTTGCAGCTCCTGGCCCCAAGTCATAGCTTCTGGCCCCGAGTCACAGCTCCTGTGTATGTGTGTGTGTGTACAGGCACACTTTAAGTTCAAAATAAGAGTACTAGAGTTGAGTGGTGCAGGTGGTACACACCAGCAAGAGGCTCCGACTTCAACTTCAACACATATATTTTTTCTGTGTTGAGCTGACTGGGGCTGCTCCCTGACAAAAACTTTTACCTCTAAAAAGGTCAGAGTGAAGATTAGATCCTGCCAACTCTGAAGGGCAATCGTTAAGGACGGAAATAAGAAGAAAAGGGAGAGAGAGAGCGAGAGGAGAGAGAGAGAGAGAGAGAGAGAGAGAGAGAGAGAGGGGAGAGAGGGGAGAGAGAGAGAGAGAGAGAGAAAGAAAGAGAGCCCTGCACCGACGTTAATGAGAAAGGGGAAACCCCGCTGGAGGTTATATAGCGTCTTGGGAGTGAAAGCTAATCAGGTTTGCCCTAAAGAAGGGGTGGGTACTTCCAGTTCCTTGGATAAGAGCCTACCATCATATTGTATCCCCTCACCCCCCTCCCTCTTGAAGATCCCGCCTTGACGAGGCTGGGCCAGGAGCTGACACTCGACCCCGACATTTCACACACACACACTAAAATGCAAAATTAGACGGAAGCTCAAAGACAGTTTCAAAAAGGGTTTTTCATCAGAATCATCCCCCCCCCCCAAAAAAAAAAGGTTAGTCCATAGCCACGTAAGAAAGACGACGACTGTGAAAGAGAAAGTGATAAGACTGAGGAAGGAGGATGGGACGCTGACGGGGAATGACAGTGAAGTATGTGAAGAGCTTAATAAATAGCTCAAAAAAGTTTTCACGGGAGAAAATATGGAAACTGCGGGAAGGTACTGTAGACAACACAGACCAACAAGGAGAGTACCAGCACAACAACACAAGAAATGAGACTTGGTGCCCCGTGGCCTGGTGGCAAAAGCTTTCGCTTCACACGGCGAGGTCCAGGTTCGATTCTCGGCGAAAAGGTGGAAACATCGAACGTGTTTCCTTACACCGGTTGTCTATGTTCACCCATCAGTAAAATGGGTACTTGGTGTTAGTGGACTGGTGTGGGGGCGCATCCTGGGACAAAAAATGACTTTTAAATTTTCCCGAAAACCTCTGCATAACGAGCGACTTTCTATATAGTAGTATGTCATTGATGTCAGCTATGGTCTGTATACCTTGTACATGTACTGGTAGTAAATAAAGATATTATTTATTTATTTGTTGATTTATTATTATTATTATTATTATTATTATTATTATTATTATTATTATTATTATTATTATCCTGGTGGCTAAAGTTCTCGCTTCACACACGGAGGACCCGGATTCGATTCCCGGCGGGGTGGAAACATTTCGACGTGTTTCCTTACACCTGTTCACCTAACAGCAAATAGGTACCTGGGTGTTAGTCGACTGGTGTGGGTCGCATCCTGGGGGGGGACAAGATTGAGGACCACAATAGAAATAAGTTAGACAGTCCTCGATGACGCACTGACTTTCTTGGGTTATCCTAGGTAGCTAACCCTCCGGGGTTAAAAATCTCAACGAAATCTTATCTTATCTTATCTTACAAGAGCTGGATGTAAGAAAAGCAGTGGGACCAGATAACATATCTCCATGGATGTTGAGAGGAGCGAAACCTTTATGTGACACAATGGTATTTACCCACTCTCTCCAGGCAGGACAGCTGTCATAAAATTTGAAAATGGCAAATGTGGTCCCTATTTATGAAAAAGTACAGACAAGAAACTCTGAATTACAGGCCAGTATCTCTAACATACATACTATCGAAAGTTCTGGGGATATGTTAGGCCAGTCATTGAGTACGCGTCCCCAGCATGGAGCCCACCTGGTCAAGCATGTGAGGAAACTAGAAAAGATCCTAAGGTTTGCAACCAAGCTGGTACCAGAACAAAGGAATACGTACGCTTTGAGTGGTTGAAAGAACTGCACCCGACGACCTTACAGGAGAGAAGGAGAGACATAATTACTACGTACAAAATCTAAAAAGGAACTGATAAGGCTAATAGGGATATACTGATTAAATTAATAAGAGGACCAGGATCAAGGGGACACAGGTGGAAACTGAAGACGCGGATGAGTCATAGTGATGTAAGGAATTATTCCTTTAATCTCAAGAGGGTTGAGAAGTAGAATAACTTGGATGAGGCAGTGATGGAGGCAAACTCAATACACAGCTTCAAGGGTAGTTACGATAAGACCTAAGAGGCCCAAAGTCAATGTCGCCGATAAAGGGGGTCTAGAAGGTGGGGCCAGGAGCTGAATATCGACCTCCCGCAAAAACAAATCGGTAAGAAAGGGCACGCACGCGCGAACACACACACCCCAGCGTCTTATAGGCGGGGCCAGGAACTGCGACTTGACTCCTGCAACCACAAAGTGAGTACACACTGACTTCTATATCCGTTCTGTGAAGGTCAGTGTCTGAGCGCCATCTGTTATATAATTCTGCCACTCGCTCCTCCCACCTCTATTTTGAAGTCTCTCTAATTTCTTTATTAAAATTTTCTCCAGTATACTCAGTGACTGCCCGCTGTCTGGAGGGTCACTCCACTTCGCAGCATATATACCCTCAGAGGTGAATTTCTATCAGCGCATATATGCTGAGAGTTTAATCCCTATTTAACTGATTAAAGTATACTTGTCTGGTGATGTAAAAGTTACCGTGAAGCCTTAATAATCTTAGTGTAGTAGATAATAATCTTAGTGTAGTAGATAATAATCTTAGTGTAGTAGATAATAATCTTAGTGTAGTAGATAATAATCTTAGTGTAGTAGATAATAATCTTAGTTGTAGTAAAATAATAAAAAATTTGTGTAGTAATAATAACTATGTAGTAGATAATAATCTTAGTTAGTAGATAATAATCTTAGTGTTAAAATAAAATCTTAGTGTAGAGATAATAATCTATGTAGTAGATAAAATCTTAGTGTAGTAGATAATAATCTTAGTTGTAGATTTAAATTTTTATTTCAACAAGTACATAAAACAACCCATATAACCATAGGACAAAATGATATACTATAAAAGTGCCTTTTGGTTATGCGAGCAATTTTGGGCAAATTAGGTTTCATTTTTGTCTCCCCAGGATTGCGACCCACACCAGTCGGCTGACCCCTGTACCTGCTTATTGCTAGTGGAACATGACAGCAGGTGTCTTGGAAAAACACTCCCAATTTCCACCAGTACGGGATCGAACCACGGCCTCAGTTGTGAGCTGAGTGCGCCACCAACCAACCACTCAACCTATTTCCTGACTCTCCTAATCTCTTATTTAATTTTGGGGGTTTTAATTACTTTTTTAGCTTCATAATTTAAGTATTATAAGTTAAAACTAAAACTACCCTCCCCAAAGGAAGAAAAGGGAAATTACGTTTTGATCCAGCTTGGACCGAAACGTCGTCAAAGAATCTTTCATGTGTGGATTATGTGTGCATTGTTCCAGTCACATTATTGTTCCTTTTTATTCTCAAGACAACAGTTGTGATCATTACTGATGTTTAGTGAGAAAAATCACCTGCACCATTTAACGGGGATCTCTATATGACTCTGTGGGTTTAGCGCCTAGTTTTGATTGTAATAATAATAATAATTATTAGTAGTAGTGGCATTATAAAAAATTTGGGACGCAAGCTCAGTAATCATATGTGTAAAAAAACATAACGTAATCGTCGTTAAAACATGATTTCTGTCAGTATGTCCTGTAGGTGGTTAAAATTTGTCAGGAAACAGACAAGTGTTTCCTAACGCGGACTTAGCACATGATACCCACAGCATCTGACCATCTGACCGAGCCTCAGCCGGCATTACCCCTCACCTCTTTAAAAATTATGGTTATGAAATAAGTACACTCCGCGAGTTTTTTGGGTATCCAGGTTTTCTACACAATGCGCTAAAGGGAGAGTAATCTAAGTAACTATTTGTGTATAAAACCTGAATAAACTTACTTGTTTGCTTACAGTATGTGTTTGTATAAACCGTACGGTTTAGCGCTTGGGGTGAATGTAATAGTACTGTAGTTTAAACTATCGTCTTCCCTGTCACTACTCAATATAAAAGTGAAAATTAACCCTTAAAAATAGTTTTTTTCTTCCTTAGCCCCCTGCCCATGTCATCAGACTTGCTTATTTCCATGTGGTCCTTTAAATCTCTCCCTCAGGTGTGAACCACAGCATCAAACCAACAGGTAGCTACTTTCTAATGTAATTACCATAATCGTACGAGGCTGGGGAAGGGCAGGAACGCTGCAGATTTCGCCAAATTGCCTCTGATTCGAGCAAAATGGGAAAAAATATGAGAGACCAATTTAGGGAAGAATAACTTTTCACTGAAAATTTCTTTGTATTGGTTGAAGGAGTTAGGGATATCTATATAAGATTTACTTGTCTAATATACGCAACACACTGGAATATACTGCACTGTTGAATGAATCTTGTATGATCTGTTGTATGAAACGTGTGGTGTGTTCAAGTGGCTTGGTAGGCAACGCTGTAGTTTCACACACTGAGTGTCCGTGGTTCAATCCCCGGTACAGATGGAAACATTAGGATTTGTTTCCTTGAGACACCTGCTGTCCCTGTTCACCTAGCAGTATAATAGGTACCTGGGTGTTAGTCAACTAGCGTGAGTCGTATTCTGGGAAAAAAATTGACCTAATTTCCCCGAAATGCGCTGCATAACAAGGGACTTTCTGTATAGTGATATATCAATGATGTCAGCTAGGTCTGTATACCTTGTACATGTACTTTGGAAAATTTCACCGACCTGCTGCTGCCGTAAAAAGTTGCTTTGTCTATTACAACGTATGAGCTCAAGTAATTTATCGCTTCTTCTGACCATTCTATCCTCGTCCGTTGTCAGACCCCTCGAGGGGCTGTTTGATCTGAGAAATTGTACCTGGGCCTGCACGCTATCCATTTCCCAAGGCATTAATAACCCTTCTGGGCTTAGCGCTTTCCTCATGGATGTAGTAGTAATAATCCGGTTTCAGAAATGAGTCGGTTTATCAGTTAGCTCTACCATTCAGAATCAATTACAAGTTGATTTTAATATATATATATATATATATATATATATATATTATATATATATATATATATATATATATATATATATATATATATATATATATATATATATATTATATATAATTTTTTTAGTAGACTGACTTTCCTTGATGTGACAGGCGCTGCACATCAGTCAGTAAGCAAGTCTTGCTTATTAACTGGTTAATGAGAGGACCATCTGTATCACCCTAGCGGGTTTAGCGCTTCTTTTTTATTATAATAGTTAAGGCATTTCAATCCCTTAAGTAGGGATTAATGTATTATTTTTGATGTTATTATAATCAAAACTAAGCGCTAAATCCACCAGGTTATACAGCTCTGCAGAGATTAATGTAAACTCCTTGTATTTACTTAGAGAGACGTACACATCTGTTCATAAATACCGCATAACCTATTCAGAGCTTACTTACTTGGTTTGTGACTTAACAGTTACTGTTTTTTTTTATTTATATTTGTGAAGTACATATAAATATGTGAATAAATGGCTTCGTATATCAGCATATAATTATGTTAATTGCTTTAGGAACAGTGAGTTTCTGGCACTGTTTGCATTAATTTAAAAGTCAGGTAGTTTTGTGTCTTCCACCCCACCCGAAAGAATTTGGTGTCATACACCGGTCCAGTGGTAATTATACTACCAGCTGTGATTTGATAGCACGTTGTGAAGTTCAAGACGGGTTCTGCTTGTGTTGGGGGATTGACCTCAGATTAGTTTAGTGTTATTTCAGGCCATCGGCTGAAGCTGATTCTCTCTCTCTTGGCCGATGGAGCTGCTTTTGGAGCATTTCGTATTGTACTGTGACTTGGACATTAGTTTAATTGACCATGTTATTCTAGCCCTTGTTGGTAAAGAGATATCATGTCTGTCCTGTTTCCTTCCCCATTCGATAGTTAACTTTTGTTCTCACTGTGTAATTATCGTATAGAAAATTGTAGCATCACACTGCTGATGCATCCAATTGTTAAAAGAAAAAATCTCCCCTACCTGCAACTGTATTACTAGTGTGGGAAAAGACCCAGACTAAGACTTTGTACCTCCAACTGCTCTTCCCCCTCCCCATTATTATTATACGTAATCAAAACTAAGCGCTAAACCCACCAGGGTCATACAGCCATTGAGCATTCTAATGTAAGACTGCTCATGGGTTTGTATGACACTTGTGGGTTTAACAGTTATGATTATCATTGTGCTGATGGGTGTACAGTATTGTTTTGGTGTAGGGAATGATTAAGTCCTAGATTTCTATTTTTTTTTTTTTTTTGGCTTGACACTGGATATTTATTTTTAATGAACTATTCATCAGTTTCATTAAACTGATTTTCCCTTTTAGATTGTAGAATATTTCCTTTATTTTTTATAACAAATAACTCCTTTGATAATGACTCTGTCTGACACTCACTCACTTTCCCCATAACCACCAGTTTTCCCTCACTGCCCAGTGCATAAAATGATCATCTCCCCTTCATCATTAGCATTCAACAACTTAACATCCAGGCTTCTGGACTTTGCTGATCTCTCTCCCAATTGTTTCCAGTTCTTAGCAAGAATTTGCTGTTAAATTATTATTATAATCATAACCAAGTGCCAAACCCATAATTTGCTGTTAGAGACTCGTGTGTTCTCACTGATTCGTCTTTTTTGCACTCCCTCATCACTCCTTTTTTCCTCTCCATATACTCTGCCTTCCGCACATCATTTTTTTTTTACTTGTAAAAAACTCGTGTGTTTTTTTTTTCCCCTTAGCATCCACTTGACCTCAGCAGTGGAGTGCTAATATACTGCACACACTAGCATTGCACTCTTAAATTTACCCCCATACCTCAGCCTCATTGCTTATACACTTCTAGCTCATGTTTTTTTCCCAATACGTAGTTGGTTTTATCTTTCCAAAACTTGTCTCCTTTGGTTCATTCACTTTCACTACTCTCTTGCCCGTTGTTGCCATACTTATATTTCATCTACCTTTTATTCTTATGTAACTATCACTAATTGATAATCTGACATGTCTGACACTCTACAACGTGCATGTCCATAAATCTACCTACTAACCTTTTATCTACTAATACATAAGGCACAATGATAGCTTGTTAAACTACGTATGTGATATATTGAGCCTTTTTTCAAAATAGGTATTATTTATTACTACACCCCTTTCTATACATAAAGGCCCCTCATTTTCATTTATCCCTGGCACTCCAAAGTTGCCTACATCAGTCTCATTTATTTTAGCAGTTGAGTCCCTTACAATTATTCTCACTCTGTTCAGAACTCCCTAAACATTTGCTAAGCACTCTAAAGTAGAGTTTGTTCCATCTTGCAGTATTATTATTATCATAACCAAGCACTAAACCCATAATGGTCATACAGTGCTGGCCCATCTTGCATGATGTTCATAGTTAAAGCTTTTATAATGCTTGTTCCTGTAATTGGTGGTTTGTAATATAATTATTACTTATATACTGAATTTGACGGTTTTCTTCTTTTTCTTTTTAGTAGGCTATACGGGAAAAGGGGTTACTAGCCCTTTGTTCCCGGCATTTTAGTTGACTCTACAACACGCATGGCTTATGGAGGAAAGATTCTTACTCCACTTCCTCATGGACATAAAAGGAAAAGCAATAAGAACATAAAAACAAGAAAGGTTTAAGACAAAATCAAAGAAAACTCAGATGTGTGTGTGTATACATAAACGTGTACATGTATGTGTAGTGTTTACCTGGAGTTTACCTGGAGAGAGTTCCGGGGGTCAACGCCCCCGCGGCCCGGTCTGTGACCAGGGCTCCTGGTGAATCAGAGCCTGATCAACCAGGCTGTTGCTGCTGGCTGCACGCAAACCAACGTACGAGCCACAGCCCGGCTGATCCGGAACTGACTTTAGGTGCTTGTCCAGTGTGATCTAAGTGTAAGTAGAAGTAGCAAGACGTACCTGAAATCTTGCATGTTTATGAGAGAAAAAAGACACCAGCAATCCTACCATCATGTACAATAATTACAAGCTTTCGTTTTACACTCACTTGGCAGAACAGTAGTACCTCCCTGGGTGGTTAGTAAGTAAGTAAGTAAGTTTATTCAGGTATACACAAATACAGTTACATAGAATTATCATACATAGCAGCATATGTGTAGAGAACCTAGGATAACCCAAAAAAGTCAGACAGAGTGACTTATTTCCATTGGGGTCCTTTTACCTTATTATTATAATATAAAGGTTATAATATTTTCTTATTATTCTACAATGAAGATAACATCTTATTATCATACTAAAAAGACTATCTACTACACCAAGGTTATTAAGACTATCTACAATACGAGGGTCATTACTAGGAATATGGTAAAATTTACACGTATGTTAGCTAAAAAATAGAAAATCATTCCCCTCCCTTTCTGTAGCTACATTCATCAGACACCTTTTGGCACTCTTCTTAAAACGGGTTCATGCTTTGATGGCTTTGACATGTGCGGGCATTTTCTGTTCCATTCCTTTATTGGTACAATAAAAGGTGTTTAAAGGGCCTGCCCAATTGACTGGGGGGTTACTACAAAGTTGTGCTCTCCCCCCCTTTGTAATGTTTGGTTTTTGGTTCCCAACCTTAAAAAATTGCAGCAAGGATATTCGGGGCATTTTTGGGGAGCAATTTTATAAACATGATTTAGTTCAGTTGTTTTACTCTGTCTTCAACATTCAGCATACCCAAAATTTGCTTTTAATTCACCCTGGCCTACTTTTTCCCCCGGGCCCAAAGCCCCGGGGGAAAATTTACGTTTTTTTTCCCCTTTGGGGGGTGATTTGGAAAGTCTATCTTTCATTTTTTTTTTGTCAAGGCGGGAGTACCAAAAGGAAAGGGGCTTTAATCCATAGGGCCCTTTTGTAAAAGGGGTAGAATGGGGGTCCTGCGAGCCTAGTAGGAAAGACACTGTGCTTGTTATACGGGAATTCGTCGCATTCGCTTTCTTTACACATTTTCCCCTATCAATTCTCCGCATGCAGGGGGTAAAAGGGGGTTTCCCCAAATATTTTTCTGAAAAAAACCAAAAAGTGAGGGGACCCCCATTACATTAAACATTAAAAAAAATTTCCCCTTTCATTTTATGTTTCGTCCCAAAAGAAGGGGCTTTTTTTTTCCCCTAGGTGTAATGTTTGTTTGTTGTTCCCTAACCATTTGCTGCAGGCCCCATTTCCCAAATTGTTAAAAATTAGAAAATATTGTGGGTTTTTTTACCTGAAACCTAACAGGCACTGTAAAATTGCTTCCCTTTGGAGTTTGCACTTGACCCTGTGGCCCCCATTTTCATTGACATAACAAAAGAATAAAAAAGGACCAAAATAAAACCTTGGGGAACTCCACATTTTTATCGGCGGGGGTTTCTGATTCTGTTTGTTGTTTTTGGGACTTTTTGTCCCCTGTTGCAAAGGGTTTAGGATTTAAAAACCAGTCTCCAAAAACTACCCGTTTGCTTGAATTTTTATTACTTTTAAAATTTTGTTTTTTGACAGTATCAAAGGGGCCTTTTTTGCGGGTTTCAAAGGGTTTTCCCAATCCCTAGAGGTTCCCCTTTGACATTTCAGTTCTCGGTAATCCATCAGTTTAAAGGGGGTGTCGGTTGGTGGGAAAACTTTAAAGCCCGATTTGCTATGGAAAAAGGTTTTTTGTCAAAAGGGGTACTTAACTACTTGAGAATACACCCCCCCTCTCTGGGAATTTTTTGATATTATCCCCGAGTATATACTCAGCCTATAGTTGTTTACATTTGGCCTACTTTTTTTTCTTAAAGATAGGAGTAATTTCTGGCCTCCTTGAACCCCCCCGGTACGGTATTATTTGGTGTTTTATAGTTTTTTTAAAGTGAGCAATAGGGTTGACATTTTCAAAAGGGCCCCATCTTTTGGGGGAAAACTTAAAAGGGGATGTTATCGGGGCCCTGTGCTCTTATTGGGGTTTTTAAACCTTTTTTAGTTTTTTTTTGGAATAAAGTCATGAGATACACTTACTAGTTGCCCAAATTTTTGGGGGGGTTACCCCTTTTTTGGGTTATGTATTTTTAAAACTTACCCAGGTCTGTTTTTAAAGGGTATTTGATGCGCTGGGTAGTTTACTTCTAGTGGTTGATGCAACAGTTTGTGTAGTGGAAAATTAAAGCAATTTGCCACCAGGGGTTTGTGGAATCCTCATTATCGAAAGGGGAGTACTTTGTTAGACCTATCTACGGGGTTTATGGCTTCCCCCAACGGTTTTGGTTGTTGCCAGAGCTTTCTGGGGGTTTTGGGTTTACTCTTTTAAATTTTTTAGCAGTAGTGCTTTGCCCTTTTCCCCCTTTTATTTAAATGTCTGTACTCTGTTTTCCCCACCCTTTTGGAAATTTATTTTTGGCTGCAGTATCCTGTCTGTTTTGGGTTTTAAAACTTTTTAGCAGTGGTCCTGAATTTCTTTTTATTAATAAACTCAGTATTCATCCAGGGTTAAATTCTTCGTTTTTTCCTTTCCTCTTTAAAAATGGTGCAAAATTATCAAAGGGGGTAAATTTTAAAAATTTGTTTTGAATTTTTTTCCCCGGGATCGTTTACGTCCGTCAACTTGTTTTCTCTTCCAGTCACAAATTTTGGGGAAACCTTTTTCAGTGGGTTTTTTTACGTAGTTTCTAGTTGAAACCCCCATTTTTATTGTCCTGTTTTTGGGCCCATTCCCATCCCTAGTGGGTTTTCCTGGTGCGTTTAAAAGATGAAATGATCCCCTAAGGGCCGGGGTAATGGGCGCCCACTGACTAAATTTTTCAGAGCGGTTACAAAAATATATGGTTCCCAAATTTTGGGTGGTGAGAACTGTGTGATCCCGGGGGGGTATTAATTTTGTTGAGTTTTAACTATTTAATCCTAGAATTTGCTTATACCTTTTGCTTTTCCCGTTTTTTTGCTGTGAAAACATATTGAAGTCGCCCCAAGTATTATTGTCTCGCAATTGTTTTCAACTCCGGAAAGACGCTGGAAAAGTCTTCTAAGAAAAGGTCCTGGGTCGGGGGGGCGGGGGGAAATAGTTCCCATAAAATGGGTTTGGTCTTAGGAAGGAAACACTTCAAACCATAGAATCTCCCGTTTTTTTGCTATTTTAAAAAAGGTCTTGGGTTGTAAAAACCCAAGTCATTCCTAATTTTGGCACATACTCCACCCCCTTTTTTGTTCCTAAACTAAGCGTTTTTTTAAATTTTAACCCCTTATTTTTGGGCCTCGTGTCAGTCACCTTTTCATCCAACCAAGATTTAGAGATGGTTTAACTGCCGCCCTAAATTTTTTTAGCTTTGAATTTCCCAATTTTCTGCCAATTTTGGAAAAAAGTGTTTTTGCCTTTACTTTATTTAAACATCAAATTTTGGCAATGGGTATTTGTATTAAAAATTTGGTTTAAAAAAATGTATCACTGCTAAAAGGGGAACGTCCCAAAGTGATTTGTTTCACACAAAATGAATTCTGGCACCCTTTTTCTTAATTGTAAACCCCTCCTTTATGCCCCCCCTTAAAAAATTTTACCCTAAAGGGGCCTTTTCGTTTTTTTGCGTACTTTAGTACAGTGTTTGCACTTGGGGTTTTGGGAGTGTTTGGGGAAAAATAATGGGGTTTGTTTCCATTTTACCATGTTGCCTTACATATGGGTTAAAGGGTTTTTCATTCCTTGTACTGACCGTCATTATCGCCGTCTTTTTTCTGTTGTTTTGCCCCTGCACAATAGTTTGAGGTCCTGGTTAATTTGGTATCACCACTTAAGAGCGTACAATAAGAGTGTGTGCCATGTTTTTTTTTTGGGTTTGCGGGTTGCCATCCTTTCAGTGTTGTGACTTTTATTTTTGGGTAGGATGGCAATGTTGGGTTTTTTACGTCCAGGGCGCTGTTACACCATTCCCTTTTCCACCCCCCATGACTGATTTCTTTTTATGGAATTGAAGGAAAAAATTAAATATAATTATGGCAGCGTACCCCCCTAAGCCTGCCATTTTCACTTTCGCTCTTTTACTCTATCAAAAATATTTATTTCTCTTTCCAGTCCCTAGCCCTTTATTTTTCTCTTTTAGCAGTCACCACTGAATACTAGTAAAATTTCCTCTTAAAACCCTCTTCATGCTCCTTTTCCCTTATTTTTACCAACCCTTACATTTAAAACCCCTTATTACACGGGTTTGGGTGTCTCCCAGCCTACTACCTGTTTTGGGAAAAGTGTGGGGTGTATTATTATTATTTAATAAAGGGGGAAAAGCGAAAACCCGGGGGGTTTTACGCCCCGGGGGGGGGGGTGTGGAAGGCATTAGGATTAATTCGGGGAATGGAGCACAGATCCAATTTTCCCTAAATAAAGGCCCCCTCCCAAACATAAAGGAAACCTTCCTTGAGGGGTGTGTGTGGTGTAAATAGATTTGCAAAAAATTCGGAGTGTAAAAATTAAAGAGGTGTGTAGAGAAAAAGTATTAGAGGGCTGAAGAGGGGTTATTGAGGGGGTTGGTCTTTTAGTTTTTTTTATTATGATAAAGGGGGGGAAGTGCAAAAACCCGTGGGATTATAAGCGCTTGGGGGGGGGATGTGGAAGGCATTCAGGTTAAATTGGGGGAACTGGAGAAAAGTCAAATTCCCTAAATCAAACCCCCTCCAACTAAAGGGAAACCCTTCCCCTGAGGGGTGGTCTTTAGAGGAAGGGATCAAAGGAAGGAAGGCAGGGTGGGGGTCACCCTTGAAAAGGTTGGAGGGGGGGGGAAAAAGGTTTTTTGGGGGCGAGGGGCTTGGACTTCGCAACCCGCACAGGTGTTTTGGAGTGAAATGGGACGAAGGGTTTTTTTTGGGAATGACGAGCTGTTTGAGGTGAGCAGGAAATATTTGTGAAGGGATTCGGGGGAAAACCCGGTTTTGTTTTTTTTGCCGGATTGAGTACTGGAAAGGGGAAGACAGTGCCTGCATTTTAAAGGGGAAGTGGTTTGGGTATTGCAGTTTGGGGGGATAATTATATATCTTATTATGTTTTTAAACTTTTGTATCTGGGCACCTCTGCAAAAGCAGTGATTATGTATGAGTGAGGTAAAAGTTTTGAATGACGATGAAAGTATTTTTTTTTGGAGATTTTTTTTTTTGTTGGGTCACCTGTCTCGATGGGAGCGGCCCGACTTGTTGGAAGAAAAAAAAAATATAAATTTGTATAACACTTATAGGAAACATAAAAGTGGAAAACGAACCCTTATGTAAGAAAACCCATATGACTTGAAGTCTAAAATATCAAAGGGCTAATGAGCGACTTTTCAGTGGGGCGGAAGGTTTGTTAGATTTATGGGCACTTGAAGCCCTTTGGGTTGTACGTACATGGAGGAAAAATTGGTTTTTCTTGTTTAATCAAGGGAGCAAGGTTGTTCCTTGACAAGATCTCCCCCTAAGGAAATTCCCCCTTTGGGGGGCCCGGAAGTGTAGCCCGGGGTATTAACAAGTCATAAGAGACTATTTGGAGATCAATGTTGCAAATTTTAAAATTTCAACAATTCCAACATGCAGATCACCCTTAAAGAAATTTTTTTCCCCCCTTCAGAATGTGCCATTTATTTATTTGCCCTCTG
Organism: Cherax quadricarinatus; assembly: GCF_026875155.1. Taxonomy (NCBI): domain Eukaryota; kingdom Metazoa; phylum Arthropoda; class Malacostraca; order Decapoda; family Parastacidae; genus Cherax; species Cherax quadricarinatus. Next base: position 4,884,661 of record NC_069455.1, on the reverse strand, counting down.
TTTTGTAGTATTTCTTTTTTCAATGCAAGGTTTTAATTACAATTATGAGAAAAAACTTTTAAACCCTTTTTTTTTCCCTTTTTAATGATAAAGGTAAATAAAAGTCTTTCTTAATAAATATATAAATTTTTGCAAATATATCTCGAGGAATGTAAAGAAAACTAAATTTTGGTATAATGAAGGAAAGGAAGCAAGGGATATCAAAAAATTTTTTTTGCAGTCTAGTAATACGGTCAGCCATCCTAATCCAGCAATCAGTTATTGGGGGCATCAGTAAACTAGCACTAATTTTGGCTGAAATTTCAAATTTTTCTTTTTATGCTCGATCATTGTACTAACTCAAAATTTTATATTATATCACCAAAAAAATTGGCAGATGGTTGTAAATCCACAGCAGCAAGCCGGGGGAGGAGAAAGCAGTGTGAAAATGGGGAAAAGTAGAGGAAAGTCTCTTATTGATAGGTTAATTAAGTGATTTAAACCCAAACCCTCTGTAATCCAGCAAACTACTACTCCGGCCATACAGGTCTCTAAAAGGACCCCAATGGAAATAGTACTGTCTGACTTTTTTGGGTTATCCAGGGGTTTTCTAAATTGCTGTTGTTTTATAATTTATGAAAGTATTTGTGTTACCTGAATAAAATTACTTACTAACGTGCCAGATTAGTGAGGGGTGACCTTAGGTGAAAAGATTTCCCGGGTTTTGAAAGTAAGAGAAATTTGAAACCCTATTTACTGCCCTTTTTTAAACGTTTGCTTTTTTTTACCCAAAATTATTTTTGTATAATAAAAACAAAAATTTCTTTAAGCTTTTTCAACAAAATTACAAAAAAAAAACATTATAAATACTAAAACAAGGCAAAAAAACTTTTTGTCTAATGATTTGGACAAGTGATGGCAGTAAATAATGAGAAAGGACGGAGAGAGAGGCTCACCCAGTGAAATACTTTCCTAATGAAAATTCTCCTTGCCATTTAATTTGACTTATAATTACATACATTATATATTATACTCACTAAAATATGAAACTCTGTTATTATACAAGACTAGTTCTAAAGTTTATTAAATAGTATTAGACACATCTATAACCAATGAAGCATAGAGAAAGCAAGTCAGTTATGCAGCTGACAGTGCTAACCACCATTATTTCTCTCTTGAATAGGGTTAGGATTACAGCTCTCTTAATTAATCCAAAACAGTTGCACAGTATTACCTTAATGCTTTGTTGTTGTTGCATGCAATATACAGTAATCCAAAATGTTCTTAATATGAAATGCCAAGTAGCTATGTTTTGAAGTGATGAAACAAACTTAGTAAACCATAGTAATGAAGTGTTAGTTATATAGTATATATACATATACAGTGGTACCTTGAGTTTTGAATAGCTCCCAACTCGAACAATTATGTAAGTGTATTTTTGTTAGTGTATTTTTGGGGGTCTGAAACGGACTAATCTAATTTACATTATTTCTCATGGGAACAAATTCGTTTGGTATCGGCACTCGAACAGCCTTCTGGAACGAATTAAGTTTGTAACTTGAGGTACCACTGTATCTTGATTTCTCCAAGCTACTGCTAGTGTCGCATTATTAATGTTAAATAAGGATGAAGTAATGTGAGGAGTGCACATTATAATTATAATCATAACTAAGTGCTAAACCCACCAGGGTCATACAATACTGGTAGTGTACTACTTATTTGGTTGTGCAATATCAGATACCAGGAAGTAATTCTGCAGATACCTTATACGTATAACACAATTTTTTCTAGTTATTAGATACACAATTCTTTCCAGTTATTATTATTACAATCAAAACTAAGTGCTAAACCCACAAGGGTTTTCCAGTTATTAGATATTTTGAGTACTGTATTTTGAATTTCCTTTAAGGGGATGTGCCTTGATGCTGCTAAAGGGTTCTCTATGTAGTGGTTAGAGCTACCCTTCACTTCACACCAAACTTGATTTCCTCTTTTCCCAGGTTCTGTATGACACACAGGTTTAGCACTTAACAGGGCTATTAAAATACTATATATACCCTTGAAAGAGGATGCCAGGTATAGCCCTCACTTCTGCATATCAAACTTGATTACCTCCCTTTCCCAGGTGCTATATGACCCATATAGGTTTAGCACTTAATAATGTTTTTAAAAATACTGTATATACCTTGAGAGAGGATGTCATTTAAAGATCTTGATCCAAGGAACTTTACCTATCCTCCTTTTCCTTGGATTGAACATGATTTCCTCTCATTCTTCAGGTGTTTAGTACATAGGTTACTGTAATTACATTCAGCAGTTCTAAGAATTTTAAAGGCCCACTTTTTTATTATATGGCAGGCTAGACAGTGAACCAAATTATGAATAAATACTATAAACTGAAACAAATATTTTATGATCATTATCCACTAGGAAGTACTGAACCTATAGTATTTGATTCATTAATAGAGTAGACAACTAAGTCGCACAATCATACCTCAGGATTTCAATATTCTACGACATGAATTTAGTTATTCATTCATTTCTAACAGAAGCGTGCCAATTCCCTTAAGGCACACCGGAAAGGAGTCCATTTCCATTAAGAAGCACCATGGCAAACAGGCAGGAGATTCCCCACTAAGAATAACAGTTTTTTCAATTCAAGCCAATGAGGCAAAGATAAGGCTTTAGAATTGAGTAATCCTCAGTGATGGTGAAAAGAATGAGAAATAGGCCATTTACAAAATTAGACAGAAAAAAGTATTTTCGAAGAATTATAATAGGAAAAAATTTTGTTTAGGTTTTTGAAGAATGCAACTCTTAATTTTCTCCATGTTTTTCAGTCCATAAATTATAGAAATCGTTGGTAGCACAATTTTCAGAAAGATAACTCACATGAATTACAAATATCCACTGTACATGTATTTTTAGACAAAATCTGAATGTGTATACATAGGCCCTCCACATTTATGGCATAATTGGTTCTACAAGAGCCACTGTCAGGTTGTAAGTTAAACCATACTTCCATAGGTGCAATTTTGGGTTGTTATAATCATAACGAAGTACTAAACCTGAAAGGGGTCAGTGCAATGTTATGTGGAGCGAGTTGCAGTCGTAGACTGAGGGCCACCTGTATTTAGCATATACACTTATGTACATGTATATGTACATATGGTCTTAAATCAATACCCACATTAAACTTGAGTGACCTAGATAATTTTTCACAGCCCTTGTTCACTTTACAAAAACCAGAACTAAACATAAAACAACTTATTCATAATTCACAGAAAGCTTTAAAAAATTAATATGGGGCTAATACTTTAATTTGTTTAACAAATACAATGCAGTACTGCAGGAAATTATATACATACATCTCTACATTCTTATATGTATACATGTATTAGTTTCAAAGTAATGCCTGGCTATGAATTAGTCACTAATTTTGCAGTGACATGAAAGTCAGAATTTTTTAATGCACTGCATGAAAAATTCCAGGCTTACCAATGTTTATATAATAATGAATGAAAAAGTTTGTCACTGCATCATGGAACATTTAATATAAGATGAATTACAAAATTTATAACACCAAGTATTTGAACTTAAATACAAATTAATTTTGCAACATTACCATAAGAAAAAGTAAGGCTCTGTATAATCTAGCCTAACACCCTACAGAGTTCACATACAATACTGTACCTGTTTATCATTCTCGCATTCAGGCCTAGGGCCAGGTTTCTGTTAATTGCCTGGTCAACTAAGCTGTTGCTATTAGTGGCTCACTGGCATACATCCACCAGTCTTATCTGGCACTCTGCAGAGGTAGTAGTACAGTTTTCTCTTGAAAACCTCTACACTTGCTCCTGCAATATTACTGATACTAGCTGGAACAAAGCTAAATTTCCCTTGAACATGCATGTTAAGTTTTTTAATATGCCCTTGGTGCCCCTGCTTTTCACTGGGTCTAGTTTACACTTTTTATCTCACTGCAGTACATTATGTGCAGGTTTGGGATTATACCCTCAATTATCTTACCTGTACATGTACATATCAGCTATTTCTCCTTTCCTCCTACTTCTCCGAGACATTCCCAGTAGTTTAGCTATATTGGCTCTGGGGGATCAGTAATCATCCTCTATACCTTGTCCACCTCTGAGAGCTCACTTATTTGATTTGCAGTCAACTTTAATTTAATCCAATCTCCAGTGATAAATTAGACAAGTGCAACTCTTGGGTAACTTTACTGAGGAAATGTTTCGCCACACAGTGGCTTCATCAGTCCATACAAAGGAGAAATGTGAAGAACAGGGAGAATGAGGTAATCAGTCCCCCAACCTTGAGTCGATGTGGTCAGTCCATCAGTCTTGAATAGAATTGATGGACTGACCACATCGACTCAAGGTTGAGGGACTGATTACCTCATTCTCCCCCTGTTCTTCACGTTTCTCCTTTGTATGGACTGATGAAGTCACTGTGTGGCGAAACGTTACCTCAATAAAGATACCCAAGAGTTGCACACGTGTCTAATTTATCAACGTTTCAGTTCTCTGAACCATTCATCTACAATCTCCAATATTGAATTTGTAATGTGCAGTTTTTGGTAAATATAACAAGCACAAAATAAGTGAAGAGAAATAATAGTTCCAGATGTATGAAATCCTTGAAGACAACACTCTTCTGAACCTTCAAAATACATTTAAAAAATGAGTTTGCTTCTTTTGATATCACTTGTGTAAGGCCACACTGTGCTTACTCTTAGATACCTAACACAATGAAGTTGCATCCCCTTTAGAAATACAATTAGTAATTATCGTGGTATATATGAGTAATTTTCTAGGTCTTCACAGTATCGGTGCAATCTAAATTTACATCATCTTTATTAAGATACACTCATCACTTAACTTACTTATCAAACATTTGTCTTGCCTCTGTACTAATCACAACCTAATATGTTTTCAAAATTATAATACTATGAAGAAAATGTTCAATAAATGCAAACTTTCAAGAAACTTCTTTAGAGGATTTATTACTTATTTAAGGAACTTTATGGACATCTTTTGTTCAACATCTGAACGCTCCAATGCAGCGCAGAACTCTTCAAAGCTTATCATCTGGTCGCCATCAGTGTCCGCCTCAAGAATGGTTCGTTCTGCAATGCTGTTGAGTTGTTCATCACTGTAAACAAAAAAAAAAAAAAAAAAAAAAGTTACATTTACCATAACTGGGATACACAGATAACGTGTAACTGTCTTATTGCCGCATAACATTTTCCTACAAACAATCATACGAGAATTCTTGTAAAAAAAATTGCTTAAACTTTTTATCACGGGCAATAATTTAAAGGTGTCCCATAGCTTGACTGCTAGCGCACTCAGCCCACTCTGGAGGGTTGATCCCTGGTATGACTGAAAACATTAGGACGTGTTTCCTTAAGACACTCCATGTTCACCATGTTCGCAAATGGTAGATTCATGACCTATGCACCTAATAGGCTAAAGAAACTGATCTACAGTACCTTGGCCTCTTGAGGATTTTTAAGTACAGTTACTATGCCTCTTGTGTGCACTAAGGTACATGCGGAGGAGATGAACATGAGGGAAGGATGGGGATACTTCTCTCGAATTGCAGAGTGACCACAACAGAGTACATCTGTTAATAATACTACACCATCCCACTAAAAGAAATCCGATTATTATGCATCCCGCATACGGTAATATAGATTAAAATTTTACCAGTAAACAAAATGGTAGCAGAGAACTTAAAGAAAAGACTGGCTATAATATCAAAAGCTAAAATACTGAAACTTCCTACCTACCTATCTGTACATTATCAATCAACGAGATGGACAAAACACAACTGCTGTATACCTTTTTGCAAAATATAAAAAACGTTATGATTAAGCAAAAGATTCAATCAACAGGAAGTATGTGAAAGGAAACCAAGAAAATAGATGGAGATTAACCCTTAAACTGTCCAAACGTAGATCTACGTTCACACACGTAACACTCTGGACGTAGATCTACATTCGATTTTACATTCTTATATATAAAAAAAGTAGATTATGTTCAGAGCATTACGCGCGTGAATGTAGGTCTACATTTGGACAGTTTAAGGGTTAATACCTATGGGGAAGTGAAAAAGAATTTTTCCTCCATAAGCCAAGAGCAAGGGGCAAGTAACCCCTTATCCTGTATAAATTACCAAATGTAAAAAGATAAACTTCATAGTTTTTTCTTTTTTGGGTCACCGTGCCTCAGTTTAAAACAGGCAGCAAGTTGGAAAAAAAAACCTATAGTATACAATTAGCAGACCATTAAGTACATATACATTTACTTAAAAAATAAACCTATATCATGAACACAACAACTATTACCTAAATTAGAAGTGAATAGAACATTTAGTTTCACCCTGGGCCATTATGTCACTACTGGGAAAATGGCTCAGGATAAGTAAAACATAATCCAATTTTCATTTACATTTTGTGGATTATGTTAAATCCAGATAACGTACTGCCACTAATATTGAAAAAAAAAAATGTTGCAGAACAAACTTTTATTTAGATGCTTCACTCTGTATAGAGCTTTACCGAATCATTATTTAATACAGCTCTACACAGTAAAATGTTATCCCAATAAAGGGCTGTTCTGCAAGATGTCATTTCTTCACACTTTATAGATCAGTTATGAACATATTTAATTCACATGATAAAGTTTTTATTAATGGTAATTTAAACCTGATGTATCCAATGAAATGCTACACTTCAATGTATAATGAAATTCACTTACCTAATATTCTCTCCAACCATCATATGAAGAACGGCAAGAAGTTCTTCACGAGAAATGCGCTCATCATCGTCAAGATCATACATTTTGAAGGCAACTAGGAAAGAAAAAGTCAGAATTAATAATACATTTTTCTAACACACCAGCCATCTCCCACCAAAGTAGGGTGACCTGAAAAAGAAGAAACACTTTCACCATCATTCAATCTATTACTGTCTTGCCAGTGGCATGCCAATACTACAGTTCAGATGCCCTTCCAAACTGCAAATATCCCTACCCCTCCTTCAGAATACGCATTGTATGGGTATGTATGTATGTGTATGTATGTATGTATGTATGTATGTATGTATGTATGTATGTATATACAGTGGACCCCCGGTTAACGATATTTTTTCACTCCAGAAGTAGAGGTAAGACAGAATGTAGGATTGCGGATGAGCAAGGAGGTTTCAGAGTGGGTAGGGGATGTGTAGATCAAGTGTTTACATTGAAGCATATATGTGAACAGTATTTAGATAAAGGTAGGGAAGTTTTTATTGCATTTATGGATTTAGAAAAGGCATATGGATAGGGGAGCAATGTGGCAGATGTTGCAAGTATATGGAATAGGTGGTAAGTTACTAAATGCTGTAAAGAGTTTTTATGAGGATAGTGAGGCTCAGGTTAGGGTGTGTAGAAGAGAGGGAGACTACTTCCCGGTAAAAGTAGGTCTTAGACAGGGATGTGTAATGTCACCATGGTTGTTTAACCCCTTCAGGGTCCAAGGCCCAAATCTGAAGTGGTGCCCCAGTGTCCAAGAATTTTCAAAAAAAAAAAAATTATTTTTTCTTATGAAATGGTAGAGAATCTTTTTGTGAAGGTAATAAAACAAAAAACACGAAATTTGATGGAAAATTGACGAAATTATGCTCTCGCGAATTTTGATGTGTCAGCGATATTTATGAATCGGCGATTTTGCCCACTTTGACTCCCATTTTAGGCCAATTACATTATTCAAGTCAACCAAATTCTTAGCTATTTCACTAGTATTACTTCTATTCTATCGATTGAGCACAAGAAATCGCCAAGTCAACTGTTTCAACTACAAATTAAAGTGATCAGAAATTGTTAATTTGGCCAATTTAACACAAAGTTCAAAACATTCCAATTTCAAAATAGGGTCCAGAATAAACAATGTAGGTATTCCTGGAACTAAACTAACATTTCCTCTGTTCATTAGTTATGTTTTGAGGCTTTACAAATAAGTTCCATTTTGATTTTTTATTCACATAATGAATTTTTATTCACACCAAAAAATAGAAGATTTACTGTTATGCAATACTGTAATAATTGTATAAATATCATCACCATATTTGTGAATGCATATTAGACCCACCAGCTGGCGTGTATTAGACGTGTGAGGTCGTTTGTTTACTCTTGAATATCGGCAAAAATTTAACATTTCTGCTACTTTGAGCTCAGTTTCAAGCCATTTCCAGTGCTAAAACCAATCAAAATCATCTCTATTTCTGTTATATGTCTTCCATTTTATCAAATGTGACCAAGAAATCGCAAATAGAACTATAAAAAACATACGAAAAAACACTGCAAAGTCGCTGTTTTAATCGAAAAATCATGATTTCAGTTTTTTCTCTCATTATACACAGCGTGCTGCAGGATCTGTTTATGTGGTGCATACATACCACATAGATGTATTCTCTCATATCTAGGCCCAAATGTACCACTCACAGTTTATCAGAGTGAGCTGAGCTCATGACGTAGATCTACGGTTTGGACCCTGAACGTAAAGCCGTAGATCTACGGGACGGACCCTCAAAGGGTTAATATATTTATATATGGGGTTATAAAAGAAGTAAATGCTAGGGTGCTCGGGAAAGGGTGGGATTAAATTATGGGGAATCAAATTCAAAATGGGAATTAACACAGTTACTTTTTGCTGATGATACTGTGCTTATGGGAGATTCTAAAGAAAAATTGCAAAGATTAGTGGATGAGTTTGGGAATGTGTGTAAAGGTAGAAAGTTGAAAGTGAACATAGAAAAGAGTAAGGTGATGAGGGTATCAAATGATTTAGATAAAGAAAAATTGGATATCAAATTGGGGAGGAGGAGTATGGAAGAAGTAAATGTTTTCAGATACTTGGGAGTTGACATGTCGGCGGATGGATTTATGAAGGATGAGGTTAATCATAGAATTGATGAGGGAAAAAAGGTGAGTGGTGCATTGAGGTATATGTGGAGTCAAAAAACGTTATCTATGGAGGCAAAGAAGGGAATGTATGAAAGTATAGTAGTACCAACACTCTTATGTGGGTGTGAAGCTTGGGTTGTAAATGCAGCAGCGAGGAGACGGTTGGAGGCAGTGGAGATGTCCTGTCTAAGGGCAATGTGTGGTGTAAATATTATGCAGAAAATTCGGAGTGTGGAAATTAGGAAAAGGTGTGGAGTTAATAAAAGTATTAGTCAGAGGGCAGAAGAGGGGTTGTTGAGGTGGTTTGGTCATTTAGAGAGATTATTATTATACAGTGGACCCCCGCATAACGATGGCATCACATAGCGATTAATCCGCATACCGCTTGCTTTAATCGCAAAAATTTTGCCGCGCATACCGATTAAAAACCCGCTCACCGATTTTCGTCCGAGACGCGTCCAATGTGCGCCCTCAGCCAGCCTCACATGTGCCGCCCGTGCCATTGTTTACCAGCCAGCCTCCGCGGTAACATCCAAGCATACAATCTGAATATTTCGTATTATTACAGTGTTTTCGGTGCTGTTTCTGGAAAATAAGTGACCATGGGCCCCAAGAAAGCTTCTAGTGCCAACCGTACACCAATAAGGGTGAGAATTCCAATAGAAATGAAGAAAGAGATCATTGATAAGTATGAAAGTGGAGTGCGTATCGCCGACCTAGTCAAGTTGTACAAGAAACCCCAATCAACCATCGCTACTATTGTGGGCACCAGAAAGACAATCAAGGAAGCTGTTCTTGCCAAAGGTTTAACTGTGTTTTCGAAACAAAGATCGCAAGTGATGGAAGATGTTGAGAGACTCTTTTTGGGTTTGTGGATAAATGAAAAAACAGCTAGCAGGAGATAGCGTCTCTCAAGCGATCATTTTGTGAAAAGGCTAGGAAGTTGCATGAGGATTTAATTAAAAAAATGCCTGCAACTAGTGATGATGTGAGTGAATTTAAGGCCAGCAAAGGTTGGTTTGAGAGATTTAAGAAGCGTAGTGGCATCCATAGTGTGATAAGGCATGGTGAGGCTGCCAGTTCGGACCACAAAGCGGCTGAAAAATATGTGCAGGAATTCAAGGAGTACATAGACAGTGAAGGACTGAAACCTGAACAAGTGTTTGTGATGAAACAGGCCTGTTCGGGAAAGAAAATGCCAAGCAGGACCTACATTACTCAGGAGGAAAAGGCACTCCCAGGACATAAGCCTATGAAAGACAGCTTACTTTGTTGATGTGTGCCAATGCTAGTGGTGATTGCAAAGTTAAGCCTTTATTAGTGTATCACTCTGAAACTCCCAGAGCGTTCAGGCAAAAGAATGTCCTCAAGGATAATTTGTGTGTGCTGTGGAGGGCAAACAGTAAGGCATGGGTCACTAGGGACTTTTTCTATAACTGGTTACACCATGCATTTGCCCCAATGTGAAAAAATTACCTAACTGAAAAAAAATTTAGAACTTAAGTGCCTCCTGGTGTTAGAAAATGCCCTGGTCATCCTACAGACGTGGCAGAGCGACTTTATGGGGACATGAGCTTCATTAAGGTGAAGTTTTTGCCTCCTAATACCACTCCCTCTCCTGCAGCCCATGGACCAGCAGGTTATTGCAAACTTCAAAAAACTGTAACACAAAAGCTCTGTTTGAAAGGTGCTTTGTAGTGACCTCAGAAACTCAACTGACTCTAAGAGAGTTTTGGAGAGAGCACTTTAATATCCTCAATTGTGTAAACCTTATAGGTAAGGCTTGGGAGGGAGTGACTAAGAAAACCTTGAACTCTGCTTGGGAAGAAACTGTGGCCAGAATGTGTAGACAAAAGGGATTTTGAAGGGTTTGAGGCTAACCCTGAGAGGATTATGCCCCTTGAGGAATCCATTGTGGCATTGGGAAAGTCCTTGGGGTTGGAGGTTAGTGGGAGGATGTGAAGAGTTGGTGGAGGAGGACAATGAAGAACTAAACCACTGATGAGCTGATAGATCAACTTCAAGAGCAAGAGGCCAGACCTGAGGAAACTGGTTCAGAGGAGGGGAGAGAGAAATTGAAGAAGTTGCCTACTACAAAGAATTAAAGAAATCTGTGCAAAGTGGCTTGAAGTGCAAACCTTCATGGATGAAAATCACCCTCACACAGCTATTGCAAGCCGTGTTGGCAACCTGTACACTGACAATGTTGTGAAACACTTTAGGGAAGTCATAAAGGAACGAGAGGTACAGGCCACTATGGACAGATATGTTGTGCGAAAGAAGTCCAGTGACTCTGAAGCTGGTCCTAGTGGCATTAAAAGAAGAAGGGAAGTAACCCCAGAAAAGGACTTGCCACCTCAAGTCTTAATGGAAGGGATTCCCCTTCAAACACTAACACTCTCTCTCCCTCCTCCATCCCATCAATCATCACCAGATCTTCAATAAAAGTAAGTGTCATGTAAGTGTGCATGCCTTTTTCAGTTTGTGTGTATTAAAATTAACATTTCATGTGGTAAAAAAATTTTTTTTTCATACTTTTGGGTGTCTTGCACGGATTAATTTTATTTCCATTATTTCTTATGGGGAAAATTCATTCACATACCGATTATTTCGCATAACAATTACCCCTCTTGCACGGATTAAAATCGTTATGCGGGGGTCCACTGTAATCAAAAAGAAGGGCTAAGCCACAGGGGCTATACAGCGCTGCAGGGTAGGGAAGGAAGCGAGGGTATAGGATGGCAGAAGGGAGGAGGGATGATCAGCAGGTTACAGAAAACAGCGGGGCAGGGGATAGTACGGGGGTAGAGGGTAGCAAGAGATTGAAGTAGAAAGGGCTGAAGGTATCAGAATTTGTGAAGTAAGTCGGTTGATGTCAAAAAGTCAATGAGAGAGTCCAGATGAAAGGTGGGTCCATCAGCGAGAAGGGAAGGTAGAGAGAGAGCAGCAGAGCGAAGACGAGACGGAGGTAAATTCTGCGTGCTCGTTGATAAGTGGGCAGTCCAAAGAATGTGGCTGACTGATAATGGAACTTGGCAATTCTCACAGAGAGGAGCAGGCGCCTCTCCATGAGATATCCACGAGTAAGACGAGTATGGCCAATGCGAAGACGGGAGAGAGTAGTCTCCCAACCTCGACACTGGTGATAAGAAGACGGCCAGTAACCTATACTCGGTTTAATAGATTGAAGTTTGTTTGCCGAGCATAGTAGACCAACATTGTTGCCAAGGGTGTGAAGTTGGGAAGATATTGCAGCAAAATAGTCCGTAAATGGAATACCTCTACATGAAACTGGTAGGTCATGTACTGCTGACCGCGCAGCAGTGTCTGCCTGTTCATTGCCCTGTACGTCAACATGACCAGGGACCCAACAAAAAACAATATCTTTATGCTTGGTAAAGATACGGCGTAGCCAAAGTTGGATACGGAGGACTAAGGGGTGAGGTGTATCAAATTTCTGTATAGCCTGTAAAGCACTAAGGGAGTCTGAGACAACCACAAATGATGACACAGGCATCGATGCAATACGGATAAGTGCTGTAAGGATGGCATACAATTCAGCAGTAAAAATACTAGCCGAAGATAGTAAATGCCCTTGTATGACGCTGTCCTGAAACACTGCTGCGAATCCTACGCTGTCAGAAGACTTAGAGCCATCTGTGTACACAGCAATGGCATGAGAATGAGAGTGAAAGTGGTCAAGAAAAAGAGAGTGGGAAGCGACCATAGACAGTTGGGCTTTCGAGCAAGGGAGAGAGAAAGAACAAACTCAAACAGCTGGAACTTCCCAGGGGGGTAGGGAAAAGTGAGATGCTACATGTACATAGAAGGGTGGTAATTGAAGAGAAGACAAGAGCGAATGAAGGCGAAGAGAGAAGGGACGGAGTAAACAGGGGCGACGAACAAATAAAGAATGTCTACTAATATCAGTGACCATTCTATAAATGGAAGGATTGCGGAGATCATGAGAGTGTACATAGTAGCGAAGGCAATGGGCATCACGGCGATCGGATAAAGATGGAACGTTCACTTTTGCATAGAGGCTCTCGACAGGGGAAGAGCGAAAAGCACCAAGGCATAAACGTAATCCTTGGTGATGAATGGGGTTAAGGCTAGAGAGAGTAGCAGGAGATGCCGCTGAATAGATCTGGTCACCATAATCAAGTTTCGATAAGATAAGGGTGGAATGTAGGCGAAGGAGGGTTCGACGATCAGCTCCCCATGAAAGATGAGCAAGGGTTTTAAGAAGGTTCAGCCGGCTGTGACAAGCTGCCTTCAGAGAGGTAATGTGAGGTTTCCAGGATAACCTACGATCAAAGAGGAGGCCCAGAAACTTGACTGTATCACGTTCAGGGATACTGGAGCCATAGAGGTACAAAGGATGATCGGAGATGACAGAGCGTCTAGTGAAAGTAATTTGGTGGGTTTTAGTGCTGGAAAATTTAAACCCCACGTGTGGTGGGCCAATTGGAAACACGGTCGACTGCATGCTGGAGAGAAACTGTAATAAGGTGACAGTCAGCGCCTGCACAGGCAATAGCGAAGTCATGAACATAGAGTGATGACCAAATATTTGATGGAAGACTAGAGGCCAAATCATTAATAGCAAGGAGAAAAAGTGTTGTGCTCAGAACACATCCCTGGGGGACACCTTCAGCTTGGATAAAGTCCAGGGAGAGCACATTATTAACCCGAACACGGAAATGCCTGTCAGTTAAAAAGTTCTTAAGGAAGGATGGTAGATTGCCTCGAGGCCTAAGGAGTGGGCTTGGGCTAAAATATTATACCTCCAAGTTTGTGTCATATGCCTTCTCAAGGTCAAAAAGTATGGCAATAACTGAGTGGTTATTCGCAAAGGCATTACGAACATACGTATCCAAGCATAGTAAGGGGTCTATGGTAGAACGTCCCTTACGTAAGCCATATTGACGAGTGGAGAGACTGTTGTGTGTCTCTAAATACCACACTAAACGTCTATTTACTAGGCGTTCCATCACTTTGCAAACTGCACTGGTAAGAGCAATGGGACGATAGTGGGAGGTTTCACGTCCCGTAGTGCCTGGTTTGCGGAAAGGGAGAACAATGGCGGATTTCCACAGCTGTGGAAGAACTCCTTGTGACCAAATAAGATTGTAAAGGCGTATTAGGACTGCAAGGGCTGACTGATGTAAATGTTGTAGCATACGAATATGAATGTCGTCGGGCCCAGCTGCCGATGATCGGCAAGCTGAGAGTGTTGCCTCCAGTTCTTGAAGTGTAAAAGGCACATTATACTGTTCTTCTCTGAGAGAAGAAAAGTCCAAGGGTGCTAACTCTCTGGCAGACTTTGAGGAAAGAAATGAGGGGCATAGATGGAGTCCCTGAGAAATACGGACGAGATGATTGCCAATTGCATTGGAAACATCTAGTGGGTTTGCTATATCAACACCGGCAACCCGCAGAACAGGAGCCGGGTCAGGAGAATATTACCACTCAGTTTTCGTACTTTTTTCCAGACTGCACTCATAGAGGAAGCAGAGGTGATGGTGGAGACATAATCTCGCCAGCAAGTGCGTTTAGCGTCACGGATGACACGGCGAGCGATCGCACGCTTCTGCTTAAAATCAAGAAGTCTCTCTGTGGTTCTATTGTACCAGTACCTGCCCCATGCAGCGCGTGTAAAACGTACTGCACGAGCACAAGCAGGAGACCACCAAGGCACGCATTTCTGAGAATGCCTGCCCGAAGTTTGGGGTATAGAATGAGAAGCTGCGCTTAAAACGGAGGACGAGAAGAGGTGTAAAAGCTCATCGATGGAGGACGAAGAATGAACCTCTCTAAAAACAAACCATACCCCCGGCCGGGATTGAACCCGCGGGTTCAATCCCAGCCGGGGGTATGGTTTATTTGCAATCATGTCATTACGATTTCTTAAGTCATGCTCTCTAAAAACAGTTAGGTGTGAGTAAAGGTTCCAATTTGCCTGATCAAATTGCCAGCGTGGGATGCGAAGAGGTGGTGAATATGAAGGGGAAGTAAGAATGATTGGGAAATGATCGCTGTCATGTAAGTCCGGAAGAACAGACCAAGTGAAGTCTAATGCGGCAGAGGAAGAGCAGACTGAGAGATCGATGCACGAGAGAGTGTGAGTCCGAGGATCAAAATGGGTGTGAGTACCTGTATTTAAAACATGGAGGGGGTGGGTGGCAAGAAAAGCCTCTAACTGAATGCCACGGGAATCACAGTGAGACCCCCCCCAGAGGAAATGGTGGGCATTAAAATCACCAAGTAACAGAATCGGTGGTGGTAATGACGAAACAAGAAAGGCAATATCCGGAATAGATAATGCCTGAGAAGGAGAGAGATATAAAGAACAGAGCGTATACCACCTATGCAAGTGGATACGGGCTGCTGTGTAATGCAGCGAAGTACGAACAAATAGCTGATGGTACGGAATATCAGTGCGTAGAAGAAGGGCACTTTCATTAAAGGTCCCATCAGGAAAAGGATCTGAAGAATATAATAAATTATAGCCTGAGATGGGAGAGATAACAGCAGTGTAATTTTGGTTCCTGTAAGCAAACACCAACAGGGGAAAACTGGGAGAGTAACATCTGAAGCTCACCCCGATTACCCCTGAGGCTGCGTATATTCCACTGTAAATAGGCCATGATTGGCAATGATAAAGATACCTGAAATCCGCAGGTAAGGGTTCCTACGGACTAGAGGGGTTAGAAAAGTCCACATGCGGAGGCAGTGGAAAACGTTCAAGCAGCGAAGGAACGGTGCGCTGTGAAGAAAGGAGTTGCGCAGATGGAGTAGAGGAGAGAGAAGGAGCGGAGGGTGGATCAATGTCTATTGATGGTTTGGTCTCTGCAATATATTCAGAGATGGCTTCAAGTGTTTCAGAATTCAGAGATGTCGTATGGGAGACAATATTGGAAATGGTAGGGGGAGGATGAGTAAAGATTGGAACTGTAATGGACTGTACCAAGGTAGGGAGGGGGGCGAAAGGGTGGAGGGAACTGGAGAAGCATGGAAGGGGACAGAAGAGGCAGAAACCTGGGAGGTGGCAGAAGAGGAAGAAACTTGGGAGGGAACAGGGGAGGAAGGTACAGTACGAGGAGGAGGGTGAACCTCTACACTTGTAACAGAGCCAGTGAGAGGGGGAGAACCAGGTACAGAGACAGGGAAGGGAAAATGAGGTGGAAGATGGGTAGGAGGTGTTAACGGACCTTTTTTTGACTTTTGAGAAGTAGAGGGACGATTGGGAGGAGGTGTCATACAAGATCTCGTCGCTACTGAGGCTTGTGAGAGAGAGAACACGAAGAAGCAAGATCAGACTGAGACGTTGAAGTAGGGACGTCTGAGCCGAGGACAGCAAAAGAATTAGCTACAGGAGTGACTATGGGAGAGGAAACCACAGAGGTGGGTACAGAAGATGGGATACCAGAAGTGGGGGGACGTTTTGAAACACCGGAATAAGAAACACGAGGTAGTCTCCCTTGGAGGCGGAGATGAGAAACTGCCATGGCATAAGGGAGACCTTCTGCCTCTTTGAGGTAACGGATTTCCCGCTCGTTTAAGTAGACTTGACAACGGCGAGAGTACGAAGGGTGAGCCTCATGACAATTAAGGCAAGAGGGAGGTCGATTGCAAGACGTATTAGACTGGTCATCGGCACCACAGACTGGGCATTCGGCGATAGATCTGCAATATTTCGCTGGATGCCAAATCGCCAGCAATTTCTACACTGTTGCGGTGTAGGGATCACCTTTCGAACTTGTAACCGATGTCCTGCTACATAAACTGAAGATGGGAGTTCACGGCTGTCAAAAGTTAAACGAGCCACATTGCTAGGGTATGGTCTCCGCCCACGGGCAGGAAGAACGTAAGTGTCTACCTTGAGGATTGGAAGAACTTGGAGTTCCAGCTGTTCAAGAATGTCAGTGCCACATGTCTGGAAATTTTGTTGAACTATGGTATGGGGCAGAATGACAGTACCACTACAAGAATTGAGGGAATGATGCTTTTCAATAGTTACAGGAACAGTATCGATATGGGAAAGACGAGAAAGCTCATGAGCCTGGGTAGCATTCTGTACGGTGACGATGCGCGTACCGCTCTTAAAAGCATGAAAAGAAATATCTTTACCAACATGGCGTAGGAGTGCCTTGCCAATACTGTGGTCAGAAAGATAGGCAGTAGAGGAAGTCGGTCGTAAAGTGAAGAATTTAGTCCATTGTGCAGTCTGAAACTGAGCGTGGAAAGGTAGTGAAGGACGTGTCAATCTTTCTGAGAAGAAACGAGAAGGTGGAGAAGTATCATCAGCAGGTAATTGTCATTGTCGTTTAGGCGTGGGACCAGAGTTGGTCCGACGTGGAACGGGCCGGCGATTCGAAAATTGCCACACCATAGAGGGAGAGGCCGGAAGCATAGTCAGAGGAGAGCGAAGGTCAGATAAATCGAAGGAGTCAGTCGAGGCCTCAGTACCTGAAGCGGGTGAGGAACAGCACCGGCAAGAGGTTTCAGAGGCATGAGGAGTGTCCGAAGAGTGGTCCAAAGACGAAGCGGAGTCAGAACGGGGTGCAGTATCAAGAAGGGGCCCGGGGGTAGCAGGTTCATGGACTAGGGCTGCCATGGTTAGGTTACTTCTTTCTTTTTGTTTTTAAGAAAAAAAAAGAAAGAAGAAAAGAAAAGAAAAATAAAAAAAATAATAAAAAAGGGGGGGGGCCGGGAGGGATAGTTCCTAGGAGGAATGAAAGGGCCAGAAATCTCCCTCCGCGCCCAAGAGGACCTCAGCACCGCAAGTAGCGCAGATGCAGCATGGAACCCGTGCCATACCCTACCCATCATGCCAGTAAACCGGCAATCCAGGATAGCAACCTCACATCTGCCGAGCTACCTCGGTGGACAAAAGAGAGCGCGGCCGGAAATCCGCCACAAAGCATACGTCCTTTGGCCACCACCCCCGGAATCCGAAAGGTGGCTTCCAGAGATACACCCGTCGCCCGAGAGACACCCATAGCCACCCTCCGGGATACCGTAGAAGGATCAGGACATCCCCAGGCAATCCAGATTCCACGGTAAACTATGCCACCGCCAAGAACCTCAACGGAATGGGATGGACCCCGGTACCCTTTCCCCTACCTAGGAACTAGCGTGCCTGTGGAAAAAAAAAAAAAAAAAAAAAGGCCAAAAAGGAAGGGCAAAAGGGAGGGGTGGGGAGGAGGAGGAGGAGGAAAGGAAAAAGGGGAGGATGGGATAGGGAACGGGGGATTGGGGGGTAATTAGGTTCGGTCTGAGGAAGTAGACCGACAGATCTAATTCCTCGGACCAAGAGCCTCTTCACCACGCCAAGGAGCCCCCCTTGAAGAGGCATTTAGAGAGAATGGATCAAAGTAGATTGACATGGAAAGCATATAAATCTATAGGGGAAGGACGGTGAGGTAGGGGTCGTCCTCGAAAGGGTTGGAGAGAGGGGGTAAAGGAGGTTTTGTGGGCAAGGGGCTTGGACTTCCAGCAAGCGTGTGTGAGCGTGTTAGATAGGAGTGAATGGAGACGAATGGTACTTGGGACCTGACGATCTGTTGGATTCAGGGAAACTGGTTATTTTCATATAGTCGGACTTGAGTCCTGGAAATGGGAAGTACAATGCCTGCACTTTAAAGGAGGGGTTTGGGATATTGACAGTTTGGAGGGATATGTTGTGTATCTTTATACATATATGCTTCTAAACTGTTGTATTCTGAGCACCTCTGCAAAAACAGTGATTATGTGTGAGTGTGGTGAAAGTGTTGAATGATGATGAAAGCATTTTCTTTTTGGGGATTTTCTTTCTTTTTTGGGTCACCCTACCTCGGTGGGAGATGGCCAACTTGTTGAAAAAAAAAAATATATATATATATATATATATATATATATACAGGTCTCCCTCAACATTCACGTTTTCAGCTTTCGCGGGCTTCACACATTCGCGAATTCCCAACCGCCAAATTCCCAGCCACCAAATTCCCAGCCGCCAAATTATATTCAAGTTTCCCCCCGTCCCTACTACCCTTCCACCGACCCCTGCAACTGGCAGCCAGCTCCCACCACTCAGTGTGGTGAGTGTTTTGTTTGTTCATTATTTGCTATTAAACTACAGTATAAATAATGTAAACTCATTCATGACTGCATATTGGAATGGCTATTCGGACAGGTATTAGACGGTGACATCATGTGTTTACTCTTGAACACAGCAAAGAATCAAATTTCTGTACTGCTAATTTAAAAATAGTAATAATAATAATAATTAAAAATAATAATAAATTTCGAAAATAATTGAAGGGAAAGGGAAATTGTATAAAAAAAAACGAGGGAGTGGTTGACCATCGTCAGTGTGGGTTTTTTTATGTGGAAATGGAAAAATTGTCTCCCCGCTCCCTTTCCCCAAAAATTTTTACAATAAATTCATTGGGTTTGGTGTTGTAGATTGAGTTTCAACTTTGGGGTGGTTTGAGGCAGCTGTTGAGGCAGCCCATTTAAAGGCCCGTGGTTTTTGGGGAGAGATTGAGGGGAGCGATTGAGGCGTGGGTGAGGCGTGTTGAGGGTGCTGTTGAGGGGGAGCGATTGAGGCGTTTGGTTTAGGCGCTGTTTTAGGCAAACGGGTTTTAGGCAGTGGGTGGAAGGGGTGTGTTGAGGCAGTGGGTGAGGGAGCTGTTGAAAGGGAGGATTTAGGAGTGGGTGAGGCCCGTGTTGAGGCAACTGTTGGTTGGGGAGCCATTGAGGCAGTGGGTGGGCGGTGTTGAGGGAGCGATTGAGGCGTGGGTGAGGGAGCTTTTTGAGGGAAAGTTTTAGGCCAGTGGTTTAGGGGGTGTTGAGGCAGCGATTGATGGCAAATGGTTTAGGAAGTGTTGAGGCAGCGTTGAGGCAGTTTGGTTTTAGGCAGCGTTGAGGCAGCGATTGAGGCAGTGGGTGAAGGGGAGCTGTTGAGGAAAAACGATTGAGGAAATGGTATTTAATAACTACAGGTTTTTAATAAAAAATAATACATGTTATTAATAATATGTACTATTATTATTTATAAAATATATGTTATTAAATACCACTGCCTAAAACCCCTGATTTTCATGGAAAAAGGGGTTTTGGGAAAAGCAGGGGAGGGCAACGCTCACTCCAGCATAAACCCAAAACCCCACTGACGATGTGTCAACCACTCCCCCGTTTTTTTGTACAATTTCCCTTTTTCAATTTTTATTGTATTATTTTAAATTTTTATTATTTTTTTTTGTTTTATTTGCCTTTGCAGAAAGTTTGTTTTTTTTGCTGTGTTTTAAGAGTAAAGCCCTGATGTCCCGTCTAATACCTGTTCCCAAAAAGCCATTCTTTTGCCCGTCTGAATGGGTTTACAATTTTTATACTGTAGTTTAATTTGCAAAAAATGAAACAAACAAAACCCCTCCCCCACACGGGTGGTGGGGGGGCTGGGCCCGCCAGTTGCCCGGGGGCGGATGGGAGGGTTTGTAGGGACTCGCAGTGGGGTTTGGGGGAAAAGGGTTTGGGGGCTTTTGGGGGAGTCTGTTTTGGGATTTAATAAAAATACATGTTATTAAAAAAATAAATGGGAATTTTTTTATTTAGTAAAATTTCGGGCTTTTCATGTATTTTATGATTGGGTTTAGGGGGTTTAACAAAAATTTAAAAAAGCAGTATTGATTATATTCCCCTAAATATATTATTATTTTTATTTTTATTATACACCGGCCCATTTTCCCAAACCCAAAGGGAGGGTGGCCCCAAAAAGAAAAAATTTCACCCTCTTAAATCCACACTGTTTGCCCGAAGGGGGGCTTTACACTACAGTTTTTTAAAATTTCAACATTTAAACCCCCCCTCTCCCGAGTTGGCAGGCACTGTTTTTCCCATCCCAGGACTCAAGTCCGGGCCTGCCGGTTTCCCTGGAAACCCCTTTATAAATGTTATTTGCTCACACTTTCCAAAAAGGGACGTCAAAATATTAAAAACCATTTGTCCCATTCACTCCTTAAACACGCTCACGGAGGGCCCGGGGAAGTCCAAGCCCCCTCGCACACAAAAACCTCCCTTTAAACCCCCCCCCCAAACCCCTTTCCCAGGCCGACCCCTACCCCCCCTTCCTTTCCCTCAGGGCTGATACACTCTTGAAGTCATTCTGTTTCGCTCCATTCTCTCTACTTTTCCGAACCACCTCAACAACCCTTCCTCAGCCCTCTGGACAACAGTTTTGGTAATCCCGCACCTCCTCCTAACTTCCAAACTACGAATTCTCTGCATTATATTCACACCACACATTGCCCTCAGACATGACATCTCCACTGCCTCCAGCCTTCTCCTCGCTGCAACATTCATCACCCACGCTTCACACCATATAAGAGCGTTGGTAAAAACTATACTCTCATACATTCCCCTCTTTGCCTCCAAGGACAAAGTTCTTTGTCTCCACAGACTCCTAAGTGCACCACTCACTCTTTTTCCCTCATCAATTCTATGATTCACCTCTCTTTCATAGACCCATCTGCTGACACGTCCACTCCCAAATATCTGAATACGTTCACCTCCTCCATACTCTCTCCTCCAATCTGATATTCAATCTTTCATCACCTAATCTTTTTGTTATCCTCATAACCTTACTCTTTCCTGTATTCACCTTTAATTTTCTTCTTTTGCACACCCTACCAAATTCATCCACCAATCTCTGCAACTTCTCTTCAGAATCTCCCAAGAGCACAGTGTCATCAGCAAAGAGCAGCTGTGACAACTCCCACTTTGTGTGTGATTCTTTATCTTTTAACTCCACGCCTCTTGCCAAGACCCTCGCATTTACTTCTCTTACAACCCCATCTATAAATATATTAAACAACCACGGTGACATCACACATCCCTGTCTAAAGGCCTACTTTTACTGGGAAAAAATTTCCCTCCTTCTACACACTCTAACCTGAGCCTCACTATCCTCGTAAAAACTCTTCACTGCTTTCAGTAACCTACCTCCTACACCATACACTTGCAACATCTGCCACATTGCCCCCCTATCCACCCTGTCATACGCCTTTTCCAAATCCATAAATGCCACAAAGACCTCTTTAGCCTTATCTAAATACTGTTCACTTATATGTTTCACTGTAAACACCTGGTCCACACACCCCCTACCTTTCCTAAAAGCCCCTTGTTCATCTGCTATCCTATTCTCCGTCTTACTCTTAATTCTTTCAATTATAACTCTACCATACACTTTACCAGGTACACTCAACAGACTTATCCCCCTATAAATTTTTGCACTCTCTTTTATCCCCTTTGCCTTTATACAAAGGAACTATGCATGCTCTCTGCCAATCCTAGGTACCTTACCTTCTTCCATACATTTATTAAATAATTGCACCAACCACTCCAAAACTATATCCCCACCTGCTTTTAACATTTCTATCTTTATCCCATCAATCCCGGCTGCCTTACCCCCTTTCATTTTACCTACTGCCTCACGAACTTCCCCCACACTCACAATGGCTCTTCCTCACTCCTACAAGATGTTATTCCTCCTTGCCCTATACACGAAATCACAGCTTCCCTATCTTCATCAACATTTAACAATTCCTCAAAATATTCCTTCCATCTTCCCAATACCTCTAACTCTCCATTTAATAACTCTCCTCTCCTATTTTTAACTGACAAATCCATTTGTTCTCTAGGCTTTCTTAACTTGTTAATCTCACTCCAAAACTTTTTCTTATTTTCAACAAAATTTGTTGATAACATCTCACCCACTCTCTCATTTGCTCTCTTTTTACATTGCTTCACCACTCTCTTAACTTCTCTCTTTTTCTCCATATACTCTTCCCTCCTTGCATCACTTCTACTTTGTAAAAACTTCTCATATGCTAACTTTTTCTCCCTTACTACTCTCTTTACATCATCATTCCACCAATCGCTCCTCTTCCCTCCTGCACCCACTTTCCTGTAACCACAAACTTCTGCTGAACACTCTAACACTACATTTTTAAACCTACCCCATACCTCTTCGACCCCATTGCCTATGCTCTCATTAGCCCATCTATCCTCCAATAGCTGTTTATATCTTACCCTAACTGCCTCCTCTTTTAGTTTATAACCTTCACCTCTCTCTTCCCTGATGCTTCTATTCTCCTTGTATCCCATCTACCTTTTACTCTCAGTGTAGCTACAACTAGAAAGTGATCTGATATATCTGTGGCCCCTCTATAAACATGTACATCCTGAAGTCTACTCAACAGTCTTTTATCTACCAATACATAATCCAACAAACTACTGTCATTTCGCCCTACATCATATCGTGTATACTTATTTATCCTCTTTTTCTTAAAATATGTATTACCTATAACTAAACCCCTTTTCTATACAAAGTTCAATCAAAGGGCTCCCATTATCATTTACACCTGGCACCCCAAACTTACCTACCACACCCTCTCTAAAAGTTTCTCCAAACTTTAGCATTCAAGTCCCCTACCAAAATTACTCTCTCACTTGGTTCAAAGGCTCCTATACATTCACTTAACATCCCCCAAAATCTCTCTCTCTCCTCTGCATTTCCTCTCTTCTCCAGGTGCATACACGCTTATTATGACCCACTTCTCGCATCCAACCTTTACTTTAATCCACATAATTCTTGAATTTACACATTCATATTCTCTTTTCTCCTTCCATAACTGATCATTTAACATTACTGCTACCCCTTCCTTTGCTCTAACTCTCTCAGATACTCCAGATTTAATCCCATTTATTTCCCCCCACTGAAACTCTCCTACCCCTTCAGCTTTGTTTCGCTTAGGGCCAGGACATCCAACTTCTTTTCATTCATAACATCAGCAATCATCTGTTTCTTGTCATCCGCACTACATCCACGCACATTTAAGCAACCCAGTTTTATAAAGTTTTTCTTCTTCTCTTTTTTAGTAATTGTATACAGGAGAAGGGGTTACTAGCCCATTGCTCCCGGCATTTTAGTCGCCTCATACGACACGCATGGCTTACGGAGGAAAGATTCTTTTCCACTTCCCCATGGACAATAGAAGAAATAAAAAAGAACAAGAGCTATTTAGAAAAAGGAGAAAAACCTAGATGTATGTATATATATATATGCATGTGCGTGTCTGTGAAGTGTGACCAAAGTGTAAGTAGGAGTAGCAAGATATCCCTGTTATCTTAGCGTGTTTATGAGACAGAAAAAGAAACCAGCAATATATTGGGGGCACCAAACATTCACGGTTTTTCAACATGCGCGAGGCTCTTGATCCCCTAACCCTCGCGAATGTTGAGGGAGACCTGTATATACATACATACATACCTACCTACCATCTGACTTATGACCGAGTTCAGTTCCGAGAAACCGGTCGTAAGTCGAAATGGACGTAAGTCGAACTTTACTACTGAATATCAACATAACATTTTTGTAATGACTTTATTTTATTGTTTTATTTTGGTATTTCATGTTTTACTTTACTTTTTATGCTGTTAGTACTGTATTTTATACTGTAAGGTTTAGGATAAACATTGTGTACAACACAAACACTTCTTTATTTCCCAGAAATTTGGCATAAAAATACACGGTCGTAAGTCGAGTCGTCGTATGTCGAGCAGGTCATAAGTCAGATGGTAGGTGTATTTGGGAACACTATATCTATACGTATACCTTTAAAACACTAATTTCAACTTTTTTTTTGAAGCCTACTGATCTCACTTTAATTTTCCAAGCACAGAAAACAGAAATCTGGGCAAAACCAAGCTGCAAGGAATTGGTGATTGGCATTTCACATAACTACTCACAGCCACAGAATGCCAAATGGTATTTTCATGGCTAATGTAAAAACAATCACTTTATTTTTTCACAAATCATACTCTACTTACATCTTAGTTTCTCTTCCCGGGCATTAAGGTTATTTTCTTGGTTGTGCTTTATTGGTCGGAAGTGAGCCAGGACACGCACAAATTGGCGGAAATTCACATGATCGTCTTCACTCTCCTAAAGAGAAAAATATTACATGTTAATATGGGCAAATAAATATGCTACAACATAACATTAATATAAATTGCAAAGCAATTACACAGGAAAACTATTTCACATCTGTTAAGTTGCACACCAAATACTGAAATGTTCTCTTCTCTAGTATACCTTTTACAACTTTCACCACTGTATGACCCTAGTGAGTTTAGTGCCGAGTTATGATTGTAATAATAATAATAATAATACAACTTTCACCCTTTTATATCCTTAAAGATGTCTACACACATTTTTGCTTCTCTTGCACAGACGCAAAAATGTGTGGAAGGCAAGAAGGGATGGCTCAGCAAGCATATAAGGGAAATTCTTAGGAAGAAAGCAGAGTGAAAGACTGATTAATCCACTACACAGTCACTAAGATGTAACTGGGTTTCTTTAGAAGGCAGTAGATTATACAAGCACTACAACTAAGTCTCTCTACAACCCATATAGATAAAAAAATGAGAACCATAGCCTCACAAGAAATTACATACAACTACTCAGAATATTTTATAATTTTAAAGTTAAGTCTTCTACCAATTTATTTTTCTGTATACCAAAAACCCTTTAAAATTTTAAATCCACATGCATTACAAATATTTTACCTTCACTGTCTAATTTCAACTCAAACTTGTAACTATTAATCATAAAATAACCTTATCAGCATAAGTTATTGCCAGAAATTACTGTTACAAACTGTAAGATTTATAGTGAATACTTTGGATTGGATTCACATAAGAATATAAAATACTGAACCAGATTTTATTAAAGATTGTTTTAAGGTTACATGAGAATCACAATTTTTGATGAAGTTATTTCTAGTTTATAAAAACAAAAAGGAAATTACTTTAAAGAATGCATGAACAATGCGGTCACCAATAGCGGAGTTGATTGCAACTCAGGAATGCGAAGGAAATCTTCGAGGAGAGTGAACCATTGTCCCCTTTATCCAAATATGTGAAGCGCTGTACAGACGCTCTATTTGACCAGGCAAAACTGTGGAAATTGAAAGAATTAACTATAAGACTCACCAAATAAGATGTCATGGTAAACAAAAGATTAGAACAGGTGCCTAAGTTTTAGGCAGAAATAACAATTTTTCACATGTGATTTAAAGTTTTAAAGTTTACCCGCTTATCTGACAGGATTTTTGAGGAACCTAGCAGCATTATTAACGGTTTCTTGTGACGAAGACCAAAGACCATAAAATATGAAAAAAACTTAACCAACAAAACTTACTGAGTATTACAATATTCTTACTACACTAGCAATAGTGATGATATATTACCAAAAAACTAAATGGTGGGAGCTCCATTGTTGGTGCTAGGGAGGATAGAAGTAAGACAGGGGAAACCATGCACCAACAGGAAAATTCAGTCACAGGAAACCAAGGCAAACGGAAAACCAAAGCCTGTGCACTTACTATGCACTCGGTTCTCTGCTGGCATGGGAAAATCTGGAAAAACAGAATGGGACGTGAACTATGACCAACCCTAGGAAGGCCATGCCCATATGGACAACAGGAAAATGCAAACTCCCTTCCTGCGTAAGTTTTTCACCCTGAATGTGTAACCTCTTCAGTACAGGAAAGACTGTGCTCTATAACTTAATTGCCCAGGCATACCATCTAAAGGGGACAAAAAGTAACAACATCCAGGTCATGGGAAAACCTGGGGTAGCCACAGGCCACTCAAGAGGGGAGAGGTTTTTTAGTGCCAGGAGAAGGAAAAAAAACTGGCAGGAAATGCCAGATATCGTTACACCAAATCACAGTCATTCTGGAGTGGAACCACAGTCGATGGCCTCTCCACTCCAAACCCAACAGATACAGATACAATGCCGGAAAAAAAAAAATATCCCCCACCCATACCAACAAGACCTCCAGTCCGATAACATTCTTCTTTGAAAATATTACAGTGGTTCTAAAGCCAGCAACTAATCAACAAAATACCATTTCATCCGTGGACGCTTGGCAGAGGCATAAAGGCGCATGTTCGCGGGTCTGTTACAGACTGTAAGACCCACATAGAAGGATCACTTAGAGACGAACGGAAATATGGATCCGAAGGTGGTACAACTCTATACAGATTCTTAGTCGGTGGTGACGTCAAGTGGAAACAGGCTAAAAGGGGGGGGCGGTTGGGCCTGTTACATTGCAGGTCACTTGTTTGCACAAGCAGAACTGCTAAAAATGCCTCAAATGATGTAGTGGAAGTTTTTTGGCACGTAAAGGTCGAGAACCAAAAACCTAGTCATTGTGGATAGTCTACAAGCCTCGGATGCAACATCCAGCAATTCCCAGGAACTGCTGTTAAAAAATTGACCACTGTCTTGAAACCTTCCAAGCTCCTGCACCCAACATCGTGCTCCTGGGGGATGATTTCAACTTAAGGCACTAAAATGGAGGAATATAGCAATAAGTTTTGTTGCAGTAATAACACCAGGAGGCAGCTCTGATTGAAAAACTACATCACGAGAGCTTTTTAAATCTTGCACATAATTCAATTTAAAACCAGCAAATAATAGAGCCTACTAGACTGGAGAATACACTAGACCCTCATCTTCACTACAATGGATGTTTGTTAAATCTGTAAGAAAAATCACCATATCCAAAAACAATATACTCATGATCACACGTGTCTACAAATTGAGGTTCAGTCATGTATGCGCGGAGCCCCAGGGACCGACATAATGAGATTAGTTACGAGGGAGCATTCACAAATTCAACTTCAATAACAAAAAACATAAGTGGGGACAATGTAAACCAAGGTCGTAACCGATATAAGCTGGGAAGATATACTAAGCAACACAGACCCCAATTATGCCTAGAAACAGATTAACTCGGTAAGCACTCGACTGTATGCACAAGGCTTATTCCTCTAAGACTAAAGAAAAAGGAGGAGTAGAGGTTAAAACAGAAAGAAGAAGGCGCTCCCTTTACGGCGACGGAAAAGATAACAGAGCGGCTAAAAGAGGTCAATATATCTGAAATGCGTTAGGAGACTGGTCAGAGAAATAGCAAGCATCTGAACTTAAAGCTAAAGAATCCTTGTAGGAGTCAACGGAATCGCGGGGGATGAAGGGGAAGAAACTAAAAGCCATAAATGATGAATCCGAGAGAAACCCCAAAGTTTTCTTCTCTATGCCAAATCAAAATTCAGAGAACAACGTCCTGTGTATTGGTCCCTACTTAAACAAGAGGGTCCTAACAGATGACAACAAGGGAAATAGTGAGTACTCAAGTCCCAATATGACTCAGTTTTAGCAAGCCGCTAACCAGACTGAGAGTCGAAGATCAAATCAAAATGAATTTTTTATGAGAGCGCCACAAAATTTGATTAACCAGACGCTAGCCTATCCGGATGTTATCCTGAGCCAAATGACTTCGAACAGGGCGATAAATGTCATTGCCCATGCACTTGCCCCAGGGGCCAGACTCATGGAACTCTTGTGTTCATCAAGACTGAAGAAGCCCTGCACGAGCTTTCCATCCTTTGGAGAGGGAGCCTGGACACGGTGGGTCGTCCCACAGTTACTAAAAACAACAGACATAGGGCCCCACTCCACAAAGGGGGCAGTGGCAGTTAAAAGCACCAGCAAAAAGAACTACAGACCAATAGCACCACTAAGCATCCCATATCATAAAAATTTTGAAGGGTCTAAGAAGCATAGATCACCACGCATCTAGAAAACCCATCAGTTACCCAACCCAGGGCAACATGGGTGTTTAGAACAGGCTTCGCTCCTGTCTGTCTCAACTATGGGACCATTACGACAAGGTCCAAAATGCACTAGAAGACAAAAAGAATGCAGATGTAATATATACCAGAACTTTGCAAAAGCTTCGGACAAGTGTGACCGTGGCGTAATAGCGCACCAAAATGCGATGCTAAGGAATAACAGGAAAAGTCGGTCCGATGGATCTATAATTTCCTCACTAACAGAAAACAGAAGTAGTCGTCAACAGAGTAAAAGTCCGAGGCAGCTACGGTGGAAAGAGCTTCTGTTCCACAGGCACTGTATCGATCCCATCTTGTTCTCATCCTTATATCAGACATAGACAAGGATGACAGCACAGCACCGTGTCTTCCTTTGCAGATGACACCCGAATCTGCATGACAGTGTCTTCCATTGCAGACACTGCAAGCTCCAGGCAGACATCAACCAAATCTTTCAGTGGGCTTGCAGAAAACAATATGAAGTTCAACGATGAGAATTTCAATTACTCAGATAAGGTTTAAAACATGAGGAAATTAAATCTTCATCAGAGTACAAAAACAAATTTGGCCACAAATAGAGCGAAACCACCAACGTCAAAGACCTTGGGAGTGATCATGTCGGATGGAATCTCACTTCAATGGACCATAACATTGTATCAATCGCATCTGCTAGAAATGGACAGGGATGGTAATGGAGGAACCTTCAAAAAATAGGGAGGCCAAGCCCCATGATGCAATCTTAGGTCACTTGTCTATCTAGCTGCGATATGCTGCCACACTAACAGCACCTTTAAGGCAGGTGAAAGCCGACCTAGAAAATGTTACAGAGAACTTTCACGGCGCGCAAACGGAGTTAAAACACCTCAATTATGGGGAGCGGCTTGAGGTTCCTAAACCTGTATATTCCCTGGAACGCAGGAGGGAGGAGATACATGGTTTATATACACCTGGAAAACCTAGAGGGGGACTAGTACGAACTTGCCACCGAAAATCACCCACTACGAAAGCCAAAGACTTGGCAGACGATGCACCATCCCCCAATGAAAAGCAGGGGTGCACCTAGCACGTTAAGAGACCATACAATAAGTGTCAGGGGGCCGAGGAGAGACTGTTCAACTGCCTCACGCACACATAAGGGGGAATACCAAACAGACCCTGGCAGTCTTCAAGCTGGCAATGGAACAAGCACCTAAAGGTCAGTTCCGGATAGCGGGGATGTGGCTCGTATGTTGGTTTGCGTGCAGCAGCAGAACGCCTGGGTGATCAGGCTCTGATCCACCAGGAGGCTGGTCTCAGACCGGGCCGCATGGGGGGTTGACCCCGGAACTCTCTCCCAGGTAAACTCCAGGTAAACTTCAGGTGAAGTCCTCACGAGTTCTGTTTTGTTTATGATGCTTTGGACAATTATTAACAGAAAGTGGCTTTACAACTGATTGAGTCTAGCTCGATGGTAAGTTTCATTTACTGTTGGAGGTTATTTAAAATTCACTTAAGTTTACCTTGTTAATTTGCTCACGTTCAAAAACTATGATGCTATTCATGGGTTACCTATCAATGCTGAGGCAGTGAAAATGATTGAGGTTCCAGTAATTGTTGAACAATGGGAATGACTATTTTAGTACTGTTGCAATATACAGGATCAGTACTGTATTACAGGTGGACCCCGGTTATTCGGATATTAATCCATTCCTGAGGAGTCATCGAATACCGATTAAAATCGGAAAACCGATCAATTTTCCTCATAAGAAATAATGAAATCAAATGAATCCTGCAAGACACCCAAAAAATGTATGAAAAAAAAAATTTTACTACATGAAACTATTAAGTTTAATGCATAGAATAATTACAATAACAATAATAATTGATACACTTACCTTTAATGAAAGAGCTGGTGATGATTTAGATGTGGATGGATGGAGGGGAGAGGTGTTAGTGTGTAGAAGGGGGAATCCCCTTCCTTTAGGATTGAGGTTAGCAAGTCCTTTTTCCAGGGTTTAGCTTCCCTTCTTTTAATGCCACTAGGACTGCTTTGAGAGTCCACTGGACCTCTGTACACAACCCAATCTGTCCGTAGAGCTCTGTACCTCCGTTCCTTAACGATTTTGTCTAAAAATGGGCACATATTGTCATTGTATAGCTGTGTAGGGTTGATTTTCACCATAAAGGTTTGCACTTCACCCCACTGTGCACCACATTTCCTATGTTTGAAGTAAGGCACAATGTTATTCACATGGTATAGGCTTCTCTGGGTTAGCCCAAAACCCTTCAAAAATCTTTCTTAATTTCCATACTAATAATTCACCCTTTTTACCACCAGGAGTTGGCTCTAGAAGTTTCTTGGGGCCTATGGGGCTTATTTTGCAGAAAGAAACAAGCACCAAAACACAGTGATAATATGATAATATGGAATTAACGAATGTATCCTTAGATGCGCGCACACTGGCTGGCTTGTAAACAGGCACACAAGGGGCAGTTCAGGACAATTTGTGGGCAGGGTCCCTTGCCCCCCCCCCCCCCCCCCCCCCCCCATACGGGAAAGTGTATCAAATACGGGTTTTCAATCGAATACCGAGGAATATTTTTTGCGATATAATGAATCGCAATACCGGATTATCGAAAATACCACGCATGATATAGAGACGAATACGGGGGTTCCTCTGTAGTTGTAAAAGAATGTACAAATGATCTAAGCTATCCATCACCTGCAGAAAAAAAATTCAGACTATATGATAAGAGGGTAAAATAAAATGGCAGATATAAATAGAAGTTGGCACAATTAATGCCAATATTTATGAAAGAGACCAGTGGTGACCAATTAAAACTATAGGCCTGTTCTTTTGCTGACAAATACTGTTGCAAAATTATTGTGAAGTCATTGAGAAAGTGAGAGAGGGAAACTTACTCTTGAGGATTAATAAGTATTGACTAGTAAATACGTAATTCAGCGTCTGGTCTGAAAATTCCTGTGTATCAAATCTATTAAATGAGGGCTCTGAGATGGTCACAGAAATTTATTCATGAAACAAATGGACATGAACAGATTGCATTCATTAAATTTTCTAATTTGGAGGACCTCAAAATACGGAATAGAAAAGATTAAACACTTGCTATAAAAATGATGAGGATAGAAGACAATGCAAAAAATCGAAAGAAAAATGCTCTCTTGGAGAAAATGTTACCAGTGGTGCCACCAGGATCTGTGGCAGGAGGAAAATGTATAACAGACAGTAAATCACAACATTTTATCAATAATCATAGGCCTGGACTTTTCAGTATGCAACCAAGCACGTGATTGCAAATTATTGCTGGAATCAGCGTTAGAAGCCTTCTTGGTGTGCACAAATCAAACCAGGCTGGATGGTTATTTTGGCCCATGGGCTGCCAAACAGCAAGAACCTGGTGACTAGGCAATCAACAATGAGGCCTGACCTGGGTAGGCCCACAGAAAGTAGGAAAAACTGGATGTGTATCAGTACACAATTACATTATCTGTATTCAGATACTGGTATTCCAAAGGTTAAGTCATCATAAGAGGATCACATGTATATGTCAATATTTAAATGCTATATAGTGAATTTTCCTATTCTAAAAAATAACGACTTAGTCACACACTGAGTGGTCAGGGATCGATTCCCAGCATGGGTGAAATTTAGGCCATGTTTCTTTAACCTGCTCTGCTCCTGCTCACCCTTAGTGGTAAGTAGGTACTGGGTTCAGTCCCCTGTTATGGGTTGCATCTGGGGGACAAGATTACCTAAGTTGCCTGCATAACAGGGACTTTCTAAACCAGTATGGTCAATTTGAATATTACTCTGGGCTCCATCAGTTGTATCTTTGTATCGTTAAAACAGATATTTTATAATTAATTATTTTATTATTTATACTGGGGCGATGAGCCCCAGAAGAAATTATTATAATAAATTTTAATACAAATTTAATAATTAATATAGCATGTTATCCAAAAATGCGATATTATTTAAGTTGGCCTTAACCTAGTGTATTAATATAATATAATTATAATATATAATATATATAGTATTTATATATATATTATATATATATAATTTATAGTATTATAATATAATATAATATATAATATAAATCTATATATTTATAATATATATATACTATATATAGTTAATTTTGTTCAACATAAGTGGAGCTCAGCTTTTCTTAAATGATCTATTAAACTAGTATTACGAAAATCAAAAGACTTCCTAAAATATAAAAAACTTAACATAACTATATAATAAAACCAAGTGTGGAAAAGTTTCTTTCAATATTTTCCATGTATTCTGTGGTTACGGATTTAAACAGCTCACAATACAACAAAAATGAAAAAATAAAAAGGGTGGATGCTGCTGCAGCAATGGCAGAAACAACCAGGTATTACAGCCAGTTTCTTCTTGGATGGTCTGGATATCTTGTCTGGCAGCATCAGACTGCTGCTCTTATTGCCATCTTGATCACGGGGGAAATGAATTGTTTAATAACACTTTAAAGGAGCAGTATGGCAGAGATGAAGATAAGAGGAAGTTGGTTGTGTTGATAACTCTCAAGGTCTGGAAGTAGGAAGTTGAGAGAAGCCAGCAAGCTGTAACTGGCACTGTTTCTCTGCTACACTGAACCAAGCTTCACTCCTGTACCTTCATCCTCCCTCTGAATCATGCAGATGATGAATCTTAAAACGAACAAATATACTGTTTTCTTTTTTTGTGTTCCTCGTTGCCTTTTCTAAACTTGCTTGCTCAAGTTGAATTTCAAACCCCTATTGATATATCACTTTGATTTTTTGGGGTTATCCAAAGTAATTTACATAAAAATTACCCTGTAAATTTATTTAGGCACAGGTACACATATGTAAAATTATAAATACAAAGTGTAAATTACCTAGGAAAAACCCAAAAAGTCAAAGTGACTTATTTCCATTGTAATAATTTAAATCGAGTAATTTTTACCTAAATAAATTTACTTATGTGACCCATCATGTGTGATGGACTATGACTAAGGAAACTACAAGAGTTTGTTTCATTGAAAATTATCATATAACACTGCCGATGTACCTAATTTTACTAAATAAAATAAAAGAATTATGGAAGTGCCTTGTGTGGTCAAGTGAGTAGACTGTATGACACTATTGATAAGACACTCGGGCAACAATTGCATAATCTCTTTAATTTAAGTCAAACACAACTATAAGTAACTATCAAATTAACCACCTATTGATCCATGCTAGACATTCAGGGCCAGTTTACACCCAAGTTAAAATCATGCTAAAATCTATTTAAAAATATGTACATTTTGTATCTGATACCTTAATCACTGTGCATGACGTTAAAATATAGCATTGTCTAGGTTGAGGTCTGTAGATCCCTGCCTAAGATTACAAATTTCATGTCTCACCCAATCATATTCCTTGTCTGTCCCCCCACTTTTATATGTATCTCATGCAACAATTTAAATTTTCCCGACTTTTCAACTCCGCCCCTCCTGCTGATTTGTGTCATTTATACCCCTAAATGTGACATTCAGGGGGGCTTTCCCCCTTTCGAATAAACCCCCGGCTCGTTTTTTCCCTTTAAATTTTTTGTTTCTTGAGCAGCAATTGCCTAATTGACTACTTTGCTGCACTCCGGTTTTTGTATGTAGAGATAGAAACATTTGCCTCGTCACTCTGTACATCAATCCCTTGCTTTTTAATGACTATTTTTGAGCAGTTCTGTTTTTGTGAAAATTTTCCTGAACATTAAGCAATATTGATCCCTCCGTCCTAGTACTGCAACACACACACACGTAACATATTCCATCATTTTCAATTTTTTACGAATTTATAAACTCAGATTCGCGGAGGGGGTGAAGAAGGGTTCGACTTTTAATGTTTAAAAACTAAAGCTTCGTTCGTCAGATGAATGTTCCTCAACCCCCAAAAATCGAACCCCGGAAATTTTCGGTTTTAAAAAACCCGGCCACAACCGAAAGCCTCGAGTTTGATCCTGGGGCGGGGTGAAACGTTTTGGTGTCTTTGACATGTGCCCATGCTAAACTAGCGAAAATAGGTGCTGGGTGTTTTTAAATTAAACCCTTTTTTAAAGGATAAAAGATCCTTGATGATATAAGGAATATGCTCCCTTTGGGGTTATTAGGTTTCTAAATATGGTTTGTATGATAATCTATGAAACTGTATTTGTGTATACCTAAATAAACTTACTTAATGATTTTTTGTGACAAGGCCCTCAAAATTGAAAAAAAAAAATCATTGCTTGACTTCCCCGGGGTTTTTAGGTAATTTAAATATTAACCCCATTATAAACATTTGAACTTATGCATGACAAAAAAAAAACTGAATCGGTATCAGTCGACTATATTTTGTTACCGGAGGGACAGTATATTGTATTCATCTCTGTACGCAAAGGGGGAGGCTATTTGATGCTGGCCGGGGGAGGGGTATGACAAGGAAATTGACTTTTCCCCCTTCCCTTGGATCGCCCTTGGTTTGTCTCCCTTTTTCCCCGGGGCTGTGGGCCCCCAAACGGGTTTAGTATTTCCCCTCTTAAATTTAATAAATTGTGCTCTAACTTTCCCCGGTGCCGTATGCCTACGTTTTTTCCCCATGGAAAAATATTTTTAAGGTGAAGTTTTTTTTAAAAGCTTTGGGACTGATAAAAACCGATATGAAAAAAAATTTTCCCATTGAGCAGCCGGCCTCATGAATGTTCGACCGTATTTTTTTACATTACTGGTGTTGAGCAACATGCTTCATTTAACATTCAGCGAGAAAAACTGGGCCACCTTGAAATTTTACATAGATCTTTTCGTGCCCCCCTCTACAAATACAGAAAATGAAACAATACCATTACTTTAACTCTGAAGTAATTTTTAGCTTTACAAAATGTGTAAAACTCCCATTGTCACTTTTGTTTGCTGGGGTCAACTCCCTTAGATTTTTACAAGTAAAGGGGGTTGAAAGAAAAAACTTTGTGATTAACATTAACCTACTGGTGATAGTTCCTTTTTTAAATTCACGGGGGAAAACT
Organism: Cherax quadricarinatus; assembly: GCF_026875155.1. NCBI lineage: Eukaryota > Metazoa > Arthropoda > Malacostraca > Decapoda > Parastacidae > Cherax > Cherax quadricarinatus. The sequence goes on along the minus strand of NC_069455.1, from coordinate 4,848,954 downwards.
CAAAACCGAAAGGGTCTGCAATAAAAAAAAGTAACCGAGGGACGCTTTGTTTTTTTTTTCCCCGGGTAGAGGAGGCAATTTAGAAACCTCACTAAATGAAGACTGCTCGTTTGTGTGTGTGTGCCCCTAATTCTTGTCGAATATATAACTCTTACGCGTAACAATATAAAACTGTAAAATTCATACACTTAACTGTTTTTGTGTCAGAACTTTCAGGCTCAGCCCTGGTCCTATTAAGATTTCGTTCGGATTTTTAACCCCGGAGGGTTGCCCCCCGGATAACCCAAGAAAAATCAGGCGTCATCGAGGACTGTCAACTTATTTCCCCTTGGGGGGCCTTAATCTTTTCCCCCCGGATGCGACCCACCATCGACAAACCCAGGACCTATTGCTGCAGGTGAACGGACAACAGGGGTAAGGAAAAAGTGTCGGAATTTCCACCGCCGGGAATCGAACCCGGCCTTCCCTGTGTGAAACGGGGCTTTAGCTCAGACCCCGGGCCACTCTAATATTTTAATACCCCGCACCCATGGGTACGAGCTACGGATAAAAATATTTAAATTAAAAGATGCGCATTTTAGCTAACCAGCACAAACGCCCCCTTTTAAGAGAGTCATCCCTATCTTTCTAAAACCCAAAAAAAAACTCCAAGTCATAATATTCCAGTGCTATATGCACGTAGAAAAAATATGTTTTTTCTGTTGTAAGAAGTAGTAACCCCTGTATGTGGTTGCGGGGTCAAAAACATATATTATATATATATGAATAGATCACAGTAAAAGGTGATTTCAGAATATGCAAAACAACCACTCTGAAAGAATAGGAAATTCCAAGCCTTCTGATATTTACATTATCAAGGAATATGAAAGAAAGCATCCCCCCCCCCGTCCAACAATAAAACCCCCAGTCCGATAAAATTTTCTTGGGGAAATTTGGGGGCTAAAACCAACAACAAAAACAAAATACCTTTCATCCGTGGACGCTTGCAAAGGGAAAGGCAAAGTTCGGGCTTTCACTGAGACCCCCATAAGGATCACTTGGACAACGAAAAATGGACCCCGGGTTTCAACCTATAAATGTGACAGAGTGAACAGGCAAAAGGGGGGGGTTGGCCTGTGCATTGCAGAGTACTTGTTTGCACAGAAAATGCTAAATCCAAATGATGTATGGAAGTTTTTGCGGTAAAGGTCGAGAACCAAAAACCTAGTCTTTGGGGTCTAAAGCCTCCGGGTCAACATCCCCGCAAATTCCCGGAAAGCTGTTAAAAATTGACCCCTGTCTGGAAAATTTTTCCAGCTCCCGCACCCCAACATCTTTTTCCTGGGGGGTTTCAACTTAAGGCACCTAAAATGGAGGAATATAGCAAAAAATATTGTTGCAGTTTTTAACACCCGGAGGCAGCTTGATTGAAAACTACACTCACGCGCTTTTAAATCTTGCACAAAAATTCAATTTTTAAACCCCAAATAATAGAGCCTACTAGAGTGGAAATACACTAGACCTCATCTTTATAAAATGATGATCTGATAAAAAATGTCCCATATCAAAAACAATATACTCAATCACAACTAATTGAGGTTCACATGTAGCGCGGAGCCCCCGACCCACATAGAATTAGTCACGAGGGCATTTACCAAAATTAAAATTTTAAAAACAAAAAAATAAAGTGGGACCAAGTAAACCCGCCTAACCCATATAAACTGGGAAGATTCTAAAACAAAACAGACCCCAACTTATCCTAGAACAGATTAAATCGGGGGGCACTCGATTTCAGACTGAGAGTCGAAGATCAAAATGAATTTTTTATGAGAGAGCCAAAAAATTTTGATTAACACAAGCCTATCCGATGTTATCCTGACGCCAAATGACTTCGAACAGGCGATAAATGACATGCCCATGCACTCTGCCCCAGGGCCAGACTCATGGAACTCTGTGTTCATCAAGAACTGCAAGAAGCCCCTATCACGAGCCTTTTCCATCCTATGGAGAGGGAGCATGGACACGGGGGTCGTCCCTCAGTTACTAAAAACAACAGACATAGCCCCAATCCACAAAGGGGGCAGTAAAGCAACAGCAAAGAACTACAGACCAATAGCACTAACATCCCATATCATAAAAATCTTTGAAAGGGTCCTAAGAAGCAAGATCACCACCCATCTAGAAACCCATCAGTTACACAACCCAGGGCAACATGGGTTTAGAACAGGTCGCTCCTGTCTGTCTCAACTACTGGATCACTACGACAAGGTCCTAAATGCACTAGAAGACAAAAAGAATGCAGATGTAATATATACAGACTTTGCAAAAGCCTTCGACAAGTGTGACCATGGCGTTATAGCGCACAAAATGCGTGCTAAAGGAATAACAGGAAAAGTCGGTCGATGGATCTATAATTTCCTCACTAACAGAACACAGAGAGTAGTCGTCAACAGAGTAAAGTCCGAGGCAGCTACGGTGAAAAGCTCTGTTCCACAAGGTACAGTACTCGCTCCCATCTTGTTCCTCATCCTCATATCCGACATAGACAAGGATGTCAGCCACAGCACCGTGTCTTCCTTTGCAGATGACACCCGAATCTGCATGACAGTGTCTTCCATTGCAGACACTGCAAAGCTCCAGGCGGACATCAACCAAATCTTTCAGTGGGCTGCAGAAAACAATATGAAGTTCAACGATGAGAAATTTAAATTACTCAGATATGGTAAACACGAGGAAATTAAATCTTCATCAGAGTACAAAACAAATTCTGTCCACAAAATAGAGCGAAACACCAACGTCAAAGACCTGGGAGTGATCATGTCGGAGGATCTCACCTTCAAGGACCATAACATTGTATCAATCGCAGCGGCTAGAAAAATGACAGGATGGATAATGAGAGCCTTCAAAACTAGGGATGCCAAGCCCATGATGACTCTCTTCAGGTCACTTGTTCTATCTAGGCTGGAATATTGCTGCACACTAACAGCACCTTTCAAGGCAGGTGAAATTGCTGACCTAGAAAATGTACAGAGAACCTTCACAGCACGCATAACGGAGATAAAACACCTCAATTACTGGGAGCGCTTGAGGTTCCTGAACCTGTATTCCCTGGAATGCAGGGAGAGATACATGATTATATACACCTGGAAAATCCTAGAGGGACTAGTACCGAACTTGCACACGAAAATCACTCACTACGAAAGCAAAAGACTTGGCAGACGATGCAACATCCCCCCAATGAAAAGCAGGGGTGTCACTAGCACGTTAAGAGACCATACATAAGGGGGATTACCAATAGACCCCTGGCAGTCTTCAAGCTGGCACTGGACAAGCACCTCAAGTCGGTACCTGACCAGCCGGCTGTGGCTCGTACGTTGGTTTGCGTGCAGCCAGCAGTAACAGCCTGGTTGATCAAGCTCTGATCCACCAGGAGGCCTGGTCACAGACCGAGCCACGGGGGCGTTGACCCCCGGAACTCTCTCCAGGTAAACTGTTTTTGCAGAGGTGCCCAGAATACAACAGTTTAGAAGCATATACGTATGAACATACACAACATATCCCTCCAAACTGCCAATATCCCGAGCCCCTCCTTTAAAGTGCAGGCATGTACTTCCCATTTTCAGGACTCAAGTCCAGCAGTATAAAAAATAACCGGTTTCCCTGAATCCTTTCACTAAATATTACCCTGCTCACACTCCAACAGCTCGTCAGGTCCCAAATACCATTCATCTCCATTCACTCCTATCGAACACGCTCAAGGAAGCCTGCTGGAAGTCCAAGCCCCTCGCCCACAAAACCTCCTTTATCCCCTCCCTCCAACCCTTATATATATATATATATATATATATATATATATATATATATATATATATATATATTATATATATTATATATATATATATATATATATTTTATATTATATGCAAACAATCGCAGACAGGCAATCTTAACCATGCAAGACAAGCCACGGGGGGGGGGGGGAATCTTCAGCCCAAGTAATTTCAAAATTCTCAGTGCATCATCAGGAGCTATGCAATGTTGCTACCTTGCAACATTGCATAGCTCCTGATGATGCACCGAGAAGTGTGAAAGTACTTGAGCTAAAGATTTCCCCCCCCCCCCCGTGGCTTGTCTCGGTTTGGTCATTTAGAGAGAATGGATCAAAGTAGAATGACATGGGCAGCATATAAATCTGTAGGGGAAGGAAGGCAGGGTAGGGGTCATCCTCGAAAAGGTTGGAGGGAGGGGATAAAGGAGGTTTTGTGGGTGACGGGTTTGGACTTCCAGCAAGCATACGTGAGCGTGTTAGGAGTGAATGAAGATGAATGGTATTTGGGACCTGACGAGCTGTTGGAGTGTGAGGAGGGTAATATTTAGTGAAGGGATTCAGGGAAACCGGTTACAGTGGAACCTCAAAAATCGAACTTAATCCGTTCCAGGAGCTAGTTGTAAATTCGAAAAGTCTGAAATTTGAAGCAATATTTCCCATAAGAAATAATGGAAATACAATTAATCTGTTCCAGAAACCCTAAAATATTCACACAAAAAAATGCATTTTATAGAGATTAATTACAGTTTTACATACAACAAATACATACTATAGTTTTTAATTATGTATAGTAATACATATAAAATAAAATTTTTACTTACCTTTATTGAAGATTGGTGATGGCATCTGGAAGATAGGGAGGAGGAGAGAGGGAGTTGAGGTTAGTGTTTGGAAGGAGAATCCCCCTCCATGAGGACTTCAGGTAAAGCCCTCTCTGGGGTTACTTCCCTTCTCTGTCTTTTAATGCCACTAGGGCCAAATTGAGAGTCACTGGACCCCTGTCTCACAAAATAACTGTCCACAGTCCTCTGTTTCTGGCGCCTCTTTAACATTTCCCTAAAATGGGACATGGTTCTGTCACTGAACTTGTTGCAAAGATGGCTTGTTTTAGCTTGCTCAGGGTGGTACTTCTGCACAAACATTTGGACATCATTCCACTTGGCACAAATCTCCTTAATCTTTGAAGAAGGCACCTCATCCACTCCCTATATTAACACCTTTTGCAACATCAGCTTCCTTGATTTGTTCTTTCTTTGACAGGATAGAACCGATGGTCGACTTGTTTTTCCCATACATCCTGGCAAGCTCAACAAGTCTCACACCACTCTCATACTTCTGTATTATTTCCTTCTTCACATCTATGGTGTTTCTCACTTTCTTTACCACAGGGGTACCATTAGCAAGTTTCTTTGGGCCCATGGCAGCTTATTTCACAGTCCCACAAGCACTAAACACAACGAAATAATTGTAAAATGCGTCAATGAGAGCGCAGGTTAGTGTTCACTCAAGCATAAACAAAGCTAGACTGCTCACAGCGCCTGCACGGGGACGCGGACAGAGCGGGCCGGCAGACAGGTCCCGTACCTGGCGGTCCGAAAATAGGGGCGCGTTCGATTATAGGGACACAGTTTGTCCGAAAAAATGGTCCTATTTTTGAAACGTTCGATATGTGATACGTTCGATTTTTGAGGTTCCACTGTATTTTTATATAGCCGGACTGGAGTACTGGAAATGGGAAGTACAATGCCTGCACTTTAAAGGAGGGGTTTGGGATATTGGCAGATTGGAGGGATATGTTCTGTATCTTTATACATACATATATGCTACTGAACTGTTGTGTTCTGGGCACCTCTGCAAAAACACTGATTATGTATGAGTGAGGTGAAAGCCTTGATGATGAAAATATTTTCTTTTTGGGGATTTTCTTACTTTTTGAGTCACCCTGCCTCGGTGGGAGATGGCCAACTTGTTAAAAATATACATGTATATATAGTTCTTGAATCTACTGCATCTCAACACTATATATATGCCACTTGTTTTGACACTGTATATACAGGACTTGATAATGCCTCATTTTGATCAAATGTTGTACTAATAAAGGATTTTTTTTTTTTTAACATCTGGCTCTTGGATGATGACTGGAACTGCTAATGCACGTCAGGAAAATAATAGTTTTTTATTATTATTATACTCATAACCAAGTGCTAAACCCATAAGGGTCATAGTGCTGGTTCCACTGATGAAGCCTGAATAGTTCTTGAAAACAATCTATGATTATTCCTAAGAGCCTTTCACTCGTATTAGGGCACCTCCCTTGAAGAAATCATCTAATTATTATTATATTTAGGGGTGCCAAACCTGTAGGGGTCATACTGTGCCTGGGGAATAAGAGGTAATCAGGTTCTATCCAAGGGGAAAAAACAAATCTTAATTCCTTGGATCAAGAGCCCCTCACCAGCATCAAGGACCTCCCCTGAAGGGTCCATACTATTAGACATGTCAATCCAACTATTTCAATATGGGTGGGCCTCACTTCACAGCACTTCGCTTTAGAGCATTTCGCTAATACAGGGGTTTTCATTATACCCATTCTTCATTTATTCAGACTTCCTACAATAAATATACTCACCACTCACTATAAGCTAAGGACGAAAATATTTTAATTAAGGTAAGTATCGTGTGTACTGTATGTGCGTGCATTTTTTAGGCCTAGCTCTATTGCTTGCTTAATATATGATAGTGTAAACATGTTATCAAGCTTTTATATGCATTTGAAAGTGAAAACAAAAAAATGTTTCACTTTACAGTGATTTTTGCTTTACAGTAGTTGTCCAGAACCTAACCTGCTGTATATGCAGGGCCCTCCTGTATACAAGTATCCCCACCCCCCTGTCCTGGCAACTACTGCATCACTATATTAATACAGCACAAAACCAAACTATAAAAACAATGATCCTTCAACACCTTCCAGGAATACATATATTACACTCTATCAGAGTTCTTCTAAATTTAGGAAAATGCCTTGACATACTATGAGGAATTAATTTCTGTACCTTTATCCTTTGGGTTTAGCACTTTTTGTGAACATACAATGATAATCATCACCTTTAGTTGTTTTCGGTCATGACTCGGTCATGGTGTAACACAAGATGCTCAACCTTTCACGGATTACCTCAATGCTGGTGAAAGGATCTTGATCCTAGAAGCTACCACTTCTCTTTCCTTCCTCAGGCAAAACTTGATTACCCCTTATGGGTTTAGTACTATACTTCCCCACTTCATGGTGGCTCATGACTCATCTAAAGAAGATAGGTTCAAACCTAGGACAACTGGAAATGTTTGACATCTTTTCTTATGCAAAGACTGAACACAAACTCATAATCCCATGCCTGGAATAATTGGAAATATGAAAATGCCTACACTCATAATTTATCATTATGACTGTCCACTGATTTTCTCCCTCATCACTACTGTAATCTCAGACTGGACCACATGGGCAATGATCCCAGAACCATTAACACAACAGATACTGCATAAAAGTACCTCACTTGCTTAGTCAGCAAAACGTGGGCCCAGTTCCTGGACCAGTTTTGCGGCTCAGTAAGTTTTTGATTACTGAGGTGCAAAATAAAGCTAATCAAAAAATTCGAGGAACATAATCCTTATGCATTAAATTAAATATACAAGATACTGTATGCTAAATTATAATTTGTATTTATGAAAAATAAACCATTTAACACAATCAAAATCAACATATACTTGATTCAGTTTAATTATAGTTGTCAAATATCAGTGCTGTATGCACGAACAATAATAGAACTACACTGCTAATACAATTATAGTGTCCACTAAGTCTGTTTTTAACAAAATAAGTAAATTTTTGTCTTCCCATATTTGCCTTTTCCCACTGAGGTAGGGTGACCCAAAGAAGGCAACACATTCAATATCACTAATATTTTTGCTGTCTCTACAGAAGGGCACTGACAACACAAATCAATTTCCCCCACCCATCCTTCAGTATTAGTGCAAGAAAAATCTCAGGAGCAAGGGGCCAGTAATCCTTTCTGTATTAATTACTAAATTTAAAAAAAAAAATCTGGTTTTTCTTTTTAGGTCACCTACCTTGGTGGGATACAGCCGGTGCATTAAAAAAAAAATCTAAGACCTATACCATATATGTTATTCTTCTCTTGCCCTTACTGCTTTTTTTGCTGCCTGATGGATTTTAGGATCCAACTTGTATATTTTATGCTGCCCTTTAATTGGAAACTTGAGTATCATTTCCTGTGGATTTTCACAGACAAAGACATAGGGACTATCACTTTCTCCGTCAGGGTGTACCTTACGGTACTCTTCCTGTGGAAGGACATCTATTACATCTACACATCCTAAGAGACAGCCAGTGGGATAATGATGTGGAAATGGCAGATTCTCATCCTTTAAAAGAACACTGTACGCATGTTCCATTTGTTTAATCTCATCTGGAGTCGGCATCTTTGCAGCAGCTGCAATCCACAGCCTTCCTCGGTGAGGAGAGTACCATGTTCTTCCTTCATGCCTTTTAACTCCAGCCACCAACAGTGATGCCCATGGCTGGTGCATGCTCAGACACATTCCTTCATCTGTCATTTCCTGTAGTTCACGGTCCTGCACACGAAGTTTGGTATCAAGCCCTCTGAACTTACTACCCTGTCCTTTACCAGGTCTAACATCAGTTTCCATATACTCAGGGCGACTTACCTCGACTAATGGGCTAGACTCTTCTCTATCTGGGGCTGAAAATATGTCATTAGTTTTACCTTCAAGAATCTCTCTAACCAAAGGATCATCTGGATCATAAATACCATTTATATTATCATCAGCAACAACCTTTCGGCCTAAAAAGTCAATAGTAAATTTCTGATGGCTCCTATCATACATTTTGCTTCTAAGTTCCTCTTCTCGTTTCTGAAGTCGCATCTTGTCTTCCTGACTCAGCCAACGAGAACTAATATTGAAGTAATCATTTTCATCATCAAAAACTTTGGTCCTCTTCTCACTTGTGCGATCATACTCCAAGAGCTTGTTTTTGTGCTCAATGGCCTTCTTTAAGGTCTCAGATGGTTGTCCAGTTTCAGCTGTGGGTTCAATGACAACAGCATTTTTCTCACTAAGAAGTCGTTTTTGAAGTACCTCTGATTTCCGGGAGCCTCGCCTAAGAATTTCTTTTTCTTCTTTTGTAGTTACCAGGTTTCCACAAAACTGACATGGCCCTGAACCTTCCTGTTCACAGACAATTCGACCACACTTAAGGCAGTTGTTTATAAGTTTATGTTTACTTGCTTGACAATCACACTTGTGCCTTCCACTTAAAAGAACTACATCTCTATCCTGTCCTTCATCTGAGTATAGGTTAACAAACTTTGTCTTCTTCTTCCCTACACCTGACAAACTTGGAATACTAGAACCAGCAGCAGAGGGCAATTCTTTTTGACTTTTACCATTAGGCACCCCATTTTCTTTTAAATTTTTTTGTTTTTTCTTGTTTTCACTCATTTTGAATCCCATATTTTCTTCCAAATCAGGTTTCCGGTAAAACCTGGAGTCCACATTTGACTTTGCCTCCTCCTGCTTCTTCAAGAATATTTCAATAAATTTCTGATGAGATGACTTGTTCACATCCAACATTGATATTAAATACTCTTCAACCTCCACTGGGTTTTCTATGGGCTGTAGGTATCGTACAATATCTCCAGGATCGTGTATCCCCAACTTCTCCAGCTCTTCACAAGCCCACTTCTCTAGTGATGCCATTCTTCTCCAGCTAGGTAAGTGCCTGAAATTAGAATAATCACAATGAAATATTGTATGCCTACTAAGATGTCACCATGCAGGACAATAATGATGGCATCTCTCAGAATATTCACAATAATATAGTGTGCTTACTTGGGCATTTCCATGCAGGACATTTTATTTATGGTATTTCTCCCACAGTAAACTTGACACCATCTACAAATGGCTGAAATTAACAGTTTTAATTTAAAGGACATGTGAATACATAAAACTAACAGTTTTAAAAATTAATATAAAGTATATAAAGTGGATCACTACGACAAGGTCCTAAATGCACTAGAAGACAAAAAGAATGCAGATGTAATATATACAGACTTTGCAAAAGCCTTCGACAAGTGTGACCATGGCGTAATAGCGCATAAAATGCGCGCTAAAGGAATAACAGGAAAAGTCGGTCGATGGATCTATAATTTCCTCACTAACAGAACACAGAGAGTAGTCGTCAACAGAGTAAAGTCCGAGGCAGCTACGGTGAAAAGCTCTGTTCCACAAGGCACAGTACTAGCTCCCATCTTGTTCCTCATCCTCATATCCGACATAGACAAGGATGTCAGCCACAGCACCGTGTCTTCCTTTGCAGATGACACCCGAATCTGCATGACAGTGTCTTCCATTGCAGACACTGCAAGGCTCCAGGTGGACATCAACCAAATCTTTCAGTGGCTGCAGAAAACAATATGAAGTTCAACGATGAGAAATTTCAATTACTCAGATATGGTAAACATGAGGAAATTAAATCTTCATCAGAGTACAAAACAAATTCTGGCCACAAAATAGAGCGAAACACCAACGTCAAAGACCTGGGAGTGATTATGTCGGAGGATCTCACCTTCAAGGACCATAACATTGTATCAATAGCATCTGCTAGAAAAATGACAGGATGGATAATGAGAACCTTCAAAACTAGGGAGGCCAAGCCCATGATGACACTCTTCAGGTCACTTGTTCTATCTAGGCTGGAATATTGCTGCACTCTAACAGCACCTTTCAAGGCAGGTGAAATTGCCGACCTAGAAAATGTACAGAGAACTTTCACGGCGCGCATAACGGAGATAAAACACCTCAATTACTGGGAGCGCTTGAGGTTTCTAAACCTGTATTCCCTGGAACGCAGGAGGGAGAGATACATGATTATATACACCTGGAAAATCCTAGAGGGACTAGTACCGAACTTGCACACGAAAATCACTCACTACGAAAGCAAAAGACTTGGCAGACGATGCACCATCCCCCCAATGAAAAGCAGGGGTGTCACTAGCACGTTAAGAGACCATACAATAAGTGTCAGGGGCCCGAGACTGTTCAACTGCCTCCCAGCACACATAAGGGGGATTACCAACAGACCCCTGGCAGTCTTCAAGCTGGCACTGGACAAGCACCTAAAGTCAGTTCCTGATCAGCCGGGCTGTGGCTCGTACGTTGGTTTGCGTGCAGCCAGCAGCAACAGCCTGGTTGATCAGGCGCTGATCCACCAGGAGGCCTGGTCACAGACCGGGCCGCGGGGGCGTTGACCCCCGAAACTCTCTCCAGGTAAACTCCAGGTAATATGATTTAACTGACTCTTGTTCCAGCCTTGGTGATGAGCAGATGTATCACTCTCTCATGAGCATTGGTGACAAATTTTCCCCCATTCTCGCTGGCACACATGTTCTCATCTTATTCTGTTCTCTGGGCACATTAGAGAAGGGACACCATTCATCAGTTCCATTTTTCTGCTCTCTGGAGGATTATAGTTTGGGTCTGAAGAGTTACTGATTCAGGTGAGAATGCAAATGTCCTTCTCTGCTGGGGTTTAGGCAAGGGTAGGTCCACCTGACCTAATTGGGAACATTTTGCTCCTGTTCCTATTGGCAGTGGGAAATCCTGTCCATTATTCTTTCATTGCCCAGCTTTGGGCAATACTTCTTCCCATACATTAGGAAGCAGGGATCAATATGGTAAAAGCTCTCAGTGGCTCTTAACATTCCCAAAAAGTAGCAGTATATGATTAAATGGCTCTAATACCTTTAAAGTGATAATTTATGGATGAAAGGCTGGATGGAATTGGATGGGCAGAATGGGTTCAAATGGATGGAATGGGTTTTAATGAATGGAATGGGTTCAATGGATGGAATGGGTTAGATAGACAGAATGAGTTGGATAGATGGAATGGGTTGGATGGATGGAAAATAATAGATGAATAGATGGAATGGGATGGGATGGATGAACCAGACAGATGGAACGAGCTCAATGGAATACATTAAATGGGTGGATAACTTCGAATATCACGATTCAGTAAACTGTTATGATTTACGTATAACTGGTAATATCCAATAATGCAATCAATAATAATACTTCGCTACACAGCAATTTACTACCCAAATATTTTCCTTTTTGTCTGAAAGTTCATTAACTAGGTACTTCTTAGATTTAATCCTTAATTTGATTATACTATTACCGGCCTTGACATGGTCCAGGTAAACTCCAGGTTAGGCAATTAATTTCCAGTTTTATAAGGGTGTAGAAGGCCTTGATGATTATCTGAAAATAATCCAAATACATAAAGCCTAAACCAAGTTCCACAAAGGAGAGGATGAAGAATATTGCAGCACATGGTACAGAATGAGAAATTATCTCCTGGGTCAAGTCATGACTGACCAATAAGCAATAGTGTGCATAAATAGAGAGAAATCTGAATGAGGACCCCTTTTAGGCGATGTGCCACAGAGGTCAGTGGTGGGATCTTTGTTGCCTTGGTGTTCACAATATACATAAACAGTACAGAAAATAGATGAGAGAATAAATAGAGACATAAGTAACTTTGCCGATGACACTAAAATGGGTCATCAGAGAAGTAGCAGGTGCAGATGAATGTAGAAAAAGTAAGGATCTAATGCTAGGAAAAGAAAATAACTATGGTACTTATAAGCTAAATAATGTAGATCTTAGCCCAAGTAAATGCAGAATTGATTAAGAAACCCTGGTGAATACTTGCTCATTTATTCTTTTAAACCACTTTGTCGGTATCAAATACCAAGATTTACACCAGAAATTTAAAGCCAAGATAACAGTGCATAAATATTCACAATAAAGCTAAGATTCTTGGCTTCAGAGCAAGAAGTATAAATAATAGTAATCCTAATGTTATATATACTTCAACTTTATATACAGTATCTTTGGTGAGATCTCATTTAGATTATACTGTTCAGCTTTGATTCCCATATTAAAGACTGGACTTAAATGCACTCAAAAATATACAGTGAAGGATGCTGAAGTTGATTCCATGTATCAGAAATGTTTCCCAACAAGACAGGCTGAAGGAACTAAATTTTCATTCTATGAAAAGAACAATTAGGGAAGATATAATATAAGTGTACAAATGGAAAACAGGAATAGATTAAAGGACATAAATAGCATACTGAAAGTACCTAACCAGGACAGGACTTGCAGCAAAGGATTCAAGTTGAACAAATTTAGGTTTAGAAAGGATATTGAGAAATATTGGTTTGGCAAAAAGAGTTATAGATAAGTAGAACAAACTCTATGGTAGCATCACTGAAGTAAAAACTGGGTGGTTAAATAAAGGTAGGATTGATGCATGAGTGGGTGTGAGTTGAACCTGCATAGAATGGGTCAGGAGGCCTACTGCAAGGTTCTTTTATTCTTGTGTTTTTGAGTGAAATGACTCCATTAATATTATATTCACGGGATCAAACAACATAAGGACCATACAGCACCTGGAAAATAGGAAGTAATCAGGTTTGATCCGAGGAGTGGGGTAGCTCTAATTCCTTGGATCAAAAGCTCTTCACTAGCATCAAGGAACCGCCTGCAAAGGACAATATGGGTCAAATATTAGGTACTGTAATATCAAAATAAAAAAAAATCACGCAAACATCAAGCAGCTATTTTAACACTATTATACCAAGCACAAACTATTATTTATTTATTTATTTATTTATTTCCAATTTGTGCACACATACAGAGGTACAAAAAAAATACAGATAAGAGCAGTATGCCAAAGCCACTTATACTATGCATAGCATTACGGGCTGGCTTAAAATTAACTTAAGATTAACTAAGCAACGATTATTATTATTATTATAATCAAAAAGAAGCGCTAAGCCACAAGGACTATACAGCGCTGCTACTAAGCAATGATGAAATCAGTGATAAAACATTAATGTAAACAGATAACTAAAAGCACAAGTGAGTATTACCCAAAGACAGGTCATATGGTTTCATTCAGTTAGGTAGTGATTCTGTTAGGTAGTGTATTTAAAAAATAATAAAGTTAGATTGGTCTTAGGTTTAACATTTATGTATATTTAAATTTTGAATTTTAAAATACAATTTATAATGTTCAGTTTTTCAGTATTTTTTTTTGGGTGAGTAAGTAATCTTTGAGAAGAGACTTGAATTTATAAACTGGTTGTGTTTTTTTTATATTTACAGGTAATGATTCCAGATTTTAGGGCCTTTTATGTGCATTGATTTTTGCATAGTGTAGATGGACACGAGGAACATCAAAGAGTGATCTGTGCCTTGTGTTATGGTCATGTGTTCTGTTGAGGTTGGCAAGGAGATGTTTGAGGGGAGGGTTAATATCAGAGTTAAGTGTTCTATGTATGTAATAGGTGCAGTAATAAGTATGGATGTTTTGTATGGTGAGTAGGTTTAGTGTATTGAATATTGGTGGAGTGTGCTGCCTGTAGTGAGAATTTGTTATCATTCTAACTGCAGCCTTTTGTTGGGTAATTAGTGGTCTGAGATGGTTAATTGTTGTTGAGCCCCATGCACAAATTCCATAGGTGAGATAGGGGTAAATAAGAGAGTGATTATAGTTTTATATGCGAACAAAACTGAAAAAAGCTTGATTTTACAGATAATCAAAACCTTATATTGCTTATTTTTTCCTCCTCTTCAGGAAATATGTAGTTTACTTAAAAGTTTCTTTTGATGACTAGCTTCCTCTTGTTGTTGGGTTTAAGAGGCCACTGACAGCTTACACAGTATCCAACCCGGTTTTCCCGTGCACAGGAAAGATATATTGCTCAGAGTTGGGCAATGAAAGAAAAGGAACTTTAGTTCCTTTGTAAACAGAAAAAAAGAAGTTCCCAGTCAGATCAGGTGGACATCACTGTCAAGCCCCAGCAGAGCTGGACGCCAACACCCTCACCTAAGTTTACTAACCGGCTTCCCACTAAACCATTAAAGTTCTGATGACTGTACTAGTTGCTGTTCTTGGGTTTGTAAGGGCCACTCTCAGACAGTTCCTCGATGACGCACTGCCTTTCTTTGGTTATCCTGGGTGACAAACCCTCTGGAGTTAAAAATCCGAACAAGATCTTATCTTAAGTTGGACTGTAACGTCGTCATAACTTCATAAGTTTTATTCACCAATGGGCGGGTTATTTGTGTATTTTTCCAGTCACGGTATTGTGCCTTTTTATTCTTTATGTTGAAGAACCCTTGATTGTTGCTCAGTTCAATCGAATATCTTTCATAAGTTGGCCTGTGATACTCCAATACTGAAACTATGTATTGTGCGAAAACAAAAGCATTCACATTGCTAAACTCACAAACTAGTATTTAGTCACTTAGCCATAATACAGTACCAACTTACCTCATAATTTGTAATATTTTAAAGTTAAGAATTAATCTAAGTCTGCCCGAAATGCCTAGCCATGCTAGGTGTTTTGTGGCCCCCTCTGTAAATTTGTATTTTTTAAAACATGGAAACCACAAAAATATCCAAAAATTTTTTTTGGGAAACTCGGGATTGTAATCCTTATAGAGAATAAAAATTGATTTGAATTTTATTTTTGCTGAGTTTAAAGGGAAATCTAGAGTTTAAGAAACCCCTTTATTATTGTTTCTGATTGAAAAATACAAATATTAAAAAGCCACTTCTTCAGCCCCGGTTGTACTTTCTAAAAAAATTGGTAGAAATTGGATAGGAAATACGAACTTTGGGCTGTTTTTTTTGAGGAAAATATTACCCGAAAGCCTTTAAACCCCCCACTGTTTGTTGATAATATGATTTCCCAAAGGGGCGTACAGATGAATGGAAAAAGGGGAGATGGATGGATGGAATGGGATGGGGACATTATTTAGGGCGAAATTTCATTATAAGAAAGGTTATATTAGGGGCTTTAAAAAAATTTAAATTTTAACAAGCGCTCCCTTTTTTTTCCCTTTACACTGCGAGAATCCGGGGGTTTGATTCCCGCGAGGGTTTGAAAAAAAAATTTAGCGCGTTTTTTTCACAAATAAAAAAAAAAATAATTTTCTTTATTTTTATCTTCATTTTTCAAGATACACATTTCCCAGTGACATCAACGACATACTATATAGAAAAAAAAAAAAAAAGCCGTTTAAACAAACATTCGGGCAAAAATTTGGTCAGTTATGTCCCCGGATGCGACCCACACCCTCGATTAACAAACCCCCCTTCCTATTTTCGATGGGTGAACATAGAAACCTGTGTAAAAAAAACACCCCCAAATATTTTACCCTCGCTGGGGAATCGATTCGGAGTCACGTGGACAGCGGAGTTTAGCCCCCAGGCCTTAATTTTACATTGAAAATTGTTTTGTAAGCGGGGCCCAAAAATAAATTTACGAAGCAATTGCTGAATTTTATTAAGGCCGCCATTTTAAATACAATTATTACATGTATAAATTACTATATATTGGATTGTACATCTGTGATCTTGTCCAATTAAAAATAAATAAAAAAAATAAATAAATGGTTTTGGGGATACTGACAAAATGTGGAAAAAGCGCTTATGTTCTAAAAGCTTTTTCCCCATTGATTTTGGTTGTTGAAATGCGCTGCATGTGTGGCTTTCTTTTGGCCTCTTCTCTTTCTCTATACATAAAAGATTCCCAAAAGCCTTTGCAATTACAAAAACCCCAACATTTGCAGTTGACATAATACGTTTTCTCCCCCGACCCAGTCACGTAGCCTATGTAAATCCCGAATTACAGAAAATTTCCCTGGATGAGGTTAAAAAACTTCACTAACATTGACAAACCTACTTCATTCAGTTTGTAACGAGCTACAGAGCCCCTCTTAACATAATGATAAATGGACCCCTATCACAAAATAACAGAGGGAAAATTCTTAGGAATCCACCTTGAAATGACTAAAATTTCATCAAATATACTCAAATTTTAAAAAAAATTTCCAAGACTGTGGGCTACATCAAAGATAGGGCAGCCGACCCTCGGGCCCCTATTCACTCTCTTTTTTCCCCTTCTCCCTATGGAATTTGTGCAGGGGCTCAAAAAAAATTTAAACCATCTCAGACCACTAATTACCAAAAAAAGGCTGCAGTTAGAATGAAACAAATTCTCACTACAGGCGACACTCCACCAATATTCAATACAAAAAACCTTACTCACCATACAAAAACCCAACTTATTACGCACCTTTCATACATAGACATTTAACTCTGTATTCCCCTCCCTCAAAATTCTTCCCAACCCTAAACAGAAAAATGACCAAAAAACAAGGCACAGATCCCCTTTTTGATTTTCCTCGTGTCCATCTCCACTATGCAAAAACTCAATGCACATAAAAGCCCAAAAATCGGGGAATTCTTACCTGTAATATAAAAGAAACACAACGTTTATAAATTCGTTCTTTTCAAAGATTCTTATCACCCAAAACCAAAAAAATATGAATAACTGAAAAAATTTTAAATTGTATATTTTAATGTTTTCACAATTATATCACATAAAAGTTTTAAACCCAAAACCCCAAATTTAAATTTATTATTTTTTTTAATACATCCCAAAAGAATCACTCTAATGAATGCAACCTATGACCTGTCTTTTTAATATCATTGTTTTATAGTTTTGTTTACATTTAAAGTTTTATCATGATTTTATCATTGCTTAGTGCGCGCTTATAGTCCTTGTGGTTAGCGTTCTTTTTTATTTTAATAAAAAAAATAATCATTTCTTAGTTAACTTAAGTTAATTTTAAGCCAGCCCCTAATGCTATGCATGTATAAGTGGCTTTGGCATACTGCTCTTATCTGTATTTTTTTTTGTACCTTGTATGTGTGCACAAAATTGGAAAAAAATAAAAAAAATAAAAAAACCCTACCCCCCGGCCCCGGGGTTTAACCCCCGGTATAGAGTCCAAAAACCCAGCCCCCCGCGTTAGCAAAGGACGGGCTGGAGTTTTAGACTCATGACGCGGGTTCAATCCCGGCGGGGAAGTAAGTAAAAAGTAGTAAGTAAATTTTTTTTCAGGTATACACAATACGTTACATAGAATTATTTTACATGCAGCATAGTGTAAAAACCTGGAAAAACCCAAAAAAGTCAGACAGATTGACTTTTCCCATTGGGGCCCTTTTCCCTTATTTATAATATAAAGGTTAAAAATTTTTTTTCTATTATTCTAAATAAAGAATAAACTTTTATTATCATACAAAAAAACTACTCTACACGAGGGCATTAAGACTATCTACAATACGAGGGTCATTAAACTATCATACCCGAGGGTCATTACGACATCTACAATAGAGGGTCTTACTATTAAGGTAAAATTTACACGTTTTTTAGCTAAAAAATAGAAAATCATTCCCTCCCTTTCTGTTGCTTCTTTCATCAACACTTTTTGGCGCCCTTTTTAAAATGGTTAAGCTAGCGGCCTTGACATTTGGGGGTTTTGTCTGTTCATTTTTTATTGCTGTACAAAAAAAGGTGTTTGAAGCCTGGCCAGACTGTGGGAAACACAAAGTTGTGCTCTCTCCCCCTAGTACTTGATTGCTTTGGTTCCCAACCCTTGACAATTGACAGCAAATATTCTGGACACTGTTGTGAGCAATTTTAAAACATGATTTAGCTTCAGTTGTTTTTACTTGTCTTAAAATTCAATACCCAATGCTGTAATTCATCCTGGCCTAATGTTCTTTTGGCCCCCAGCCCAGGAAAAATTACATTTTGTTCTGGGGATTTGCAGCATCTTTCAGTTTTTTTGTCAAGGGAAAAGGTACCAAGAAGGCAAGCGTAATCCATATGCATTGTAAAAGGGGCTAACATGGGGTCCTGCGACCCTCAGTAGGTAGACACTGTGTTTGTCTATCAGGAACTTCACCCCTGGCTTCGTTTTTACTACATTTTCCCCTAGAAATTCCCTGACATGCAGGGGTAAAAGGGGGGTTTCCCAAATATTTAACGGGTAAAACCCAAAGTGATGGACCCCCATTCCCTGAACATTAAATTATTTCCCCTTCTCAGTTTTGTTTCGTTCCAAAAAAAGGGTTTAGTTTTCCCTAGGTGAAATTAGTTTGTTGTTCAAACCATTTGTGCGGGCCCATTTCCCCAGTGTTAAAAATTACAATATCTTTGGGTCTTTACCTGTCACTAACAGACACTGTCATCTGCATACGTGGGGTTTTGCACTTGAATGATAGGCATACATTACATAAAAAAAATAGAAAGGGCCCCTTATCCTTGGGGAACTCCACATGTTATGGGCAGGGGTTCTGATTCCGTTTTGTTGATTTTGACTATTTTTCCGTTGCAAAGGTAGGATTAAACCCGTCTACGAACTATACCTATAGTTGAAGTTTTTTAATAATAATTGTGGTTGACAGAATCAAAAAGGCCTTTTGCAGGTCTAAGGTTTACCATCCTCGAGGTTCCCTTTTGACTTTCAGTTTCCGGGTTAATCCATCAGATAAAAAGGGGAGGTATCGGGGGGTAGGTCTCTAAAGCCCGATTGATGTTGGGAAATGTTTGTCTTTTAAGGTATTAAACTATTGAGAATACACCCCCCTCTCCAAAAATTTTAGATATTTACTAGTATCAAAACGGGTCTATAGTTGCTTACATCAGACCTTTATTTTTTGAAGATAGGAAACTCGGCCTCCTTGAACCCCCCTTCCGGTCGGTATTAGGGGTGATTGGATTTATTATGTAAAATAGGGATTGACAGTTCAAAAGACATCTTTTGGGAATTAGAGGGATGTTATCAGGCCGGGCCTTAGGGGGTTTAAACCTGTTAGTTTTTTTTGAATGAAGTCATGGATACACTCTATTGACAACTGTTTGGGGGTTACCCCTTATTGGATAGTATGTTTGAAACTTATCGGTTTTTGGGTTAAAGGTATTTGATGCAGTGGTATTTTACTTACAGTGTTGATAAAAACAGAGGGTAGTAGGAATTAAAAAAACAATTTGCCACCTTAGATGTTTCGTGGGATACTCATTTCGATATTTAGACTTTGTAGACCCATTACTGGTTATGGTATACCCCAAAAAGTTTTTGTTGTTGCCAGAGCTTTTGGGGTTATGTTTTATTCTTTAATTTTTGAGCAAAGTGCTTTGCCTTTGCTCCTTTTTAAGCCCTGCCTGTTCCTCACCCTTTTTGGATTCTTTAGTGCTGCATATCCGTTTTTTGCTTTAAAACTTTTTTGCAGCTGGGCTCTGAATTTCATATTATCAATATCTCAGAGTCATCCAGGGTTTGTTCTTCGTTTAATCCTAACCTCTTTAACTGGTGCAATATTATTAAGAATGGTAGGAAATTGTTTTGAATTTTTTTCCCCGGCATCGTTTTCGTCCCGGGAACTTTTTTATCTTGTCCAGTACAATTGTTAGTATTTACCCGTGTTTCTTTACTGTGTTTTTTAGTTGACCTCATTTTTATTTCCTGTGTAGGCCTATCCTATCCCCAGTGATTTTCCGGTGCATAAAGATGAAAAAGATCACTAAGACCGTGGGAATGACGCCGACTGACTATTTTCGGCGGGTTCAACGTTTGTTGGGCAAATTTGGGTGGTGGAAAAATGTGTGATCGGGGGGGTTTATTAATTGTTGGGTGGCTATTTTAATCCCAAATTTGCTTTCTTTTTCTGCCCCCTTTTTTGTTGGAAAACAGATATTGAAGTCGCCCCGTATTATTGTTCGCATTGCTTTCAACTCCCGGGCAAGACTTGGGAAAAATCTTCTAAGAACTGGTCCGGGGAGGAGGGCGGTAACTAGTTCCTCTAAGTGGGTTTGGGGTCTGGGGAAGCGCACTTCAACCATGAATTCCAGTTTATTTTTATTTTTAAAACGGCTTGGGTTTTTTAAAATAAGTCATTTCTAAAGTAGGCACTTTCCCACCACCCTTTTGTTCCTACTAAACGTTTTTATATTGTAACCTTTATTTTGACCCCGTCGTCGTCACCCATATCCAACCAAAATTCAAGTGGTTATAATGCCGCCCCAATTTTGTTAGCTGAATCCTAATCTCTGCCCAAATTTTGGGGTATGGTTTATTTGCAAACGTTTTCATTCGTTTCTTGAGTCAAATTAAAAATTTGTTTTTGGGGTTTTGTTGGGGGCTCGGGTGCCCGAAACCCAGGCAGTTAGTGGCTTTTTTTGTCTTAACTTTTTTTAAAAAAAATAAATCCCATTGTTTTAACCCCTTTCAAAGAAATAAAAATTTGAATTTTTTTGTTTGGTGAGGGCTCCGGGGGGGCGCTGGGGGGGGCTGCGGGAGGGCTGCCGGGGGGGCTGCCGGGGGGGCTGCCGGGAGGGCTGCCCGGGGGGGTGGGGTGGGCTGCCCGGGGGGGTGCTGGGTGGGCCCGAGGGGTGCCGGGAGGGCGCTGGGGGGCGCCCGGGAGGGCTGCCGGGAGGGCTGCTGGGAGGGCTGCTGGGTGGGCTGCCGGGAGGGCTGCCGGGAGGGCTGCTGGGAGGGCTGCTGGGAGGGCTGCTGGGTGGGCTGCCGGGAGGGCTGCTGGGAGGGCTGCCGGGAGGGCTGCCGGGAGGGCTGCTGGGTGGGCTGCCGGGAGGGCTGCCGGGAGGGCTGCTGGGTGGGCTGCCGGGAGGGCTGCCGGGAGGGCTGCTGGGTGGGCTGCCGGGAGGGCAGCCAACAACCTCAGTAACACCTGCCTTCACCTCGGCACTATCATCATGGCTGCTCTCCTCAGAAAATTAGCCCAAAATGTAAGTTTGAGGGAGTGTTGCTAGCCCATGTATGTGTAATTTAGATGGTAAGACGTCTTGGTATTTTGGGAAGTAGTTTTAATAATAATGTGAGTTTTGTAGTTGATTTAAAGGAAGTAATAGAGGCAGGGGGTGGGTAGGCATGTCCTAGGGCAGGTTATATAAACGGCAGGTTTAATTAATCCCGTTAAGAATAGTGACTGTGGTAGTCAAGGGTTCTTAATCCAAGGAATTGATGCTGCTACCTTCACCTTGGATCCAACCAGTCCCTGTATAACCCGGGACTTAATATGTGCACTATTGTCATCTATATATATATATATATATATATATATATATATATATATATTATATATATATATATATATATATATATTATATATATATATTATATTATATATATATATATATATATTTATATATATATATATGTAATATATATATATATATATATATATATATATATTATGTAGAAATTATTATTTTATTTTAATTATCAGTATTGTAACATATATTTAATAGATTATGAAATTGTGATTTGTCATTCGTCAATTTCTTGATGTAGTCATAGAACAGTGGGTTTATTAAGGTACAATTACACAAGTTTTGGGTGATTACAATTGTCTTGCATAGTAACGTTTGTGTAAATTACCTAGGATAACCCCTCGAAAAAGTCAGTGACTTGTTTCGAACTTTAATTGAAGAAGAATTTTATATTCTCCAAAATAATTTAATGTATTTTATTCTGCCAGTCATTTTACAAGGCCTGACTTCCATTCTGCTTTAGCTGGATGTTAAAATATGGATATACAAATGTGGCATTTTATGATGACTTAACCTAGGTTATCCTACAATTCTTCAAAAGGATTTTAAATTCATTCTCCGTTCTCCTTATAACTTGTATATAATTAAACTAGATGTGAAAAAGTGATGTGTCATGGTGATAACCAAAATTTTTATTTGTTTCAAACAAAAGTTTAAGTTTTGCAATAATTTTGTATAGTACTGGTACTTTATATAGTATTTAATGAAGGATGAGTCAGTAAAAATTAAAAAACGTTCAATATCATTACATTTATAGAAATAGCCAATATCAGCATGTCTCCTAACATGTCCTCAATTTTACAGTCCACTAGAAATATACAGTATTAACAAACAGGTAAACTTCAGGTAACCCTCAGCTCATCCTGTGAGCAGTACTCTAATGTTAAAAGATAGGATTATAGGTCATAATAGGCATTCTAAGGTTATACTTCATCTTTTTATTTCTTTG
Organism: Cherax quadricarinatus; assembly: GCF_026875155.1. NCBI lineage: Eukaryota > Metazoa > Arthropoda > Malacostraca > Decapoda > Parastacidae > Cherax > Cherax quadricarinatus. The sequence continues at coordinate 4,826,105 of NC_069455.1, read as the reverse complement.
TTAATGCCTCATTTAGATTACGCTTCTCGGTTCTGGTCTTCATATAGGATTAAGATAATAAATAACGGCCATTAATCCACTGAAAAATATACCGAGAAGGATGATAATGTTGATCCCATGTATCAGAAAACCTTTTCTACGAAGAAAGGCTTTAGGTTAGGTTGCTTAAAAATCATCTCATCTCGCAGTACTAACCGAACCAACCAAAAAACCTCTAATCATTTTGAAGCAATTCTCCCAAATATATTATATGACCTCAAGTCTGTTAAACATCTGCCAATCCATAAAATATTACTGTTTGAACCATTATTTGTAATATTGTTTTTATTATGTGCAACTTAAAGATTATTATTCTTATAAACCTCCACCTTGACTACCTCGCACTATTATTAATTAAGATTAAATAAAGATTTTACTACAAGTTAACCACTCTTGTCTAGATTTAAGTAGTTATTATATACTGTACTAGGATTAGTCTGCTCAAAATGCCCTGGCATAATAGTGGCTTTCTTTGTACTTAGCAAACCAGAATTGTAATTACACGTTGTAACCTTTACAAAGAAATAAAATCTTTATCTTCTCTTTATCTTTAGACAGGTACCTGAGTGGGTGAGAGTTGGACCTGCCTAGCATGGGTCAACAGTGTACCGCAGTGTACCTTCATTCTCGTTATATCTTGTAGATATAACAATCATTTTATGTATTACGGTCACATTATATGCATTCTGTAGTAGTGAATATAAATCCAATCTTAAACTTTCAAATATTAATTATTATTACTGTATTATATTCATATTATATTGTGATGATTGCACAGTGCCAGATCATTAACACTGAAATCATATTAATATTGGTAGAATTACTGGCAATATGTTAAGTAAAAGGACACAAGTGTAACTAACGTGACAGGCCTTCTCATATACATTTGCCTAACCTATTTTTATGTTACCCAAGCCATAGCTTTTATAACCACATGTATCACTACTACTGCTACTACTACCTCCACCAGTACACACCTCACTCAAAACCTATACATACCCTCTTTGTGTCCATGTATTGTTTGTAACAGCTTGACAAAGCTCCTGGAGAGTGAAACTTTGCCACAATAAAGTGTCACATTAGTTGCAATTGTGTGCTTTTACTTAACACTAAAATCATAGTTAGAAACATTGGGCATGTTTTCTTAAACCTGCTGTTCCTCTTCACCCAGCAGTAAATAGGTACCTAGGTGTTAGTCAACTGGTGTGGGTCACATATGGGGGACAAGATTGAAGGGCCTCAATGGAAATAAGACAGACAGCCCTTAATGACACACTGCCTTTCTTGGGTTATCCTGAGTGGCTAACCCTCCGGGTTAAAAGTCCAAACAAAGCTTATTTCTTAATTACATTCTCATCATATACAGTGGACCCCCGGTTAACGATATTTTTTCACTCCAGAAGTATGTTCAGGTGCCAGTACTGACTGAATTTGTTCCCATAAGAAATATTGTGAAGTAGATTAGTCCATTTCAGACCCCCAAACATACACGTACAAACGCACTTACATAAATACACTTACATAATTGGTCACATTCGGAGGTAATCGTTATGCGGGGGTCCACTGTACTGTACTGTAGTAGTTAAACAAGTTGATGCAGTTAAACTAGTGGATGAGTGGAACAAACTCCCAAGTACCGTCATTGAAGATAAAGCATTGTTAGTTTTAAAAATAGGTTAAATACACGAGTGGTTGTAAGTTGGACATAAAGCATTGTGTAGTTTTAAAAATAGATTAAATACACGAGTGGTTGTAAGTTGGACTTGCCTCGCATGGGTCAGTAGGCCTGCTGCAGTGCTTCTTCTTTCGTATGTTCTTCAGTCTGGATATATGCTCGAGATTTCAAATATCATATTACCCATGAAGTTATCAGTCATTACCTGTATGATTTTGCCATGTGATAAAAGGTTTATTGAGTTAATAATCTAAAGAAAGTTAGTATTCCTCATTAGAATAGTTGCCCCCCAAAAATGTGGCTTCAGTTGTAATACATATAATACAGTGGACCCCCGCATAACGATTACCTCCGAATGTGACCAATTATGTAAGTGTATTTATGTAAGTGCGTTTGTACGTATATGTTTGGGGGTCTGAAATGGACTAATCTACTTCACAATATTTCTTATGGGAACAAATTCGGTCAGTACTGGCACCTGAACATACTTCTGGAGTGAAAAAATATCGTTAACCGGGGGTCCACTGTAGTTACAGATTATATTACTGCTCATAATTTGTTAGAAAAGTCCTGAATGTATATTTAACATTTAACACACTAACCATTGCTCATTGGCTACTTGATGATATTTTATTCAGAATTACGTATATATTTAATAGCTAATTTTCAAGTAATGAAACAGGATATTCTAGTTATAGGTTTATGCAATATGACTAATTACGGCATTTTTTTTCCCCCAGACTACACGCAGCATGCTGTCCCAAGTGGGAATGCAGCGCTATTTTTCCACTACCTCACGGTGTTTGGGTGTTGCTGTGACCCAGCCTGCACCCAGCTTCAAGGGTCAAGCAGTGTTCCAGGGACAGTTTAAGGAGATCTCCCTCCAGGATTACCGAGGGAAATACCTAGTGCTTTTCTTCTACCCTCTGGATTTGTTAGTGACTTTAATTGATGTACTGTCCTGTTATTAGGAATAGTGTACAGTATACCGTAAGTAAGACACATAGGCAACAGTCAGGCATCTTTATTCCGAAACGTTTCGCCTACACAGTAGGCTTCTTCAATCGAGTACAGTAAGTAGGCAGGAGCAGTAGAGATGTGAACACGATGTAATTGTCTACTGCTCCTGCCTACTTTCTGTACTCAACTGAAGAAGTCTGCTGTGTAGGTGAAACGTTTCGGAATAAATATGCCTGACTGTTGCCTATGTGTCTTACCAACCTTTTGGTATTGTATACCATTTTGATATTCACAGTATACTGTATACTGTTATTAGAAATAGTGTACAGTATTAAGAATGATCATAATGACAACAGGAGGAAATTGGTCATTTCTGTAAATTCATTTTTAGTTAAAATGCAGTATAGACAATCTGCATTGAAGTTGGAAATGTCAGAGGAGAGGGCAAATGAGTTATGTCAGTGCACTTAAGAAAAGGTTGGAAATAACATCTCTGTGGTTTCTGATGACTGGGGCAGTTGATCACAAGATATTAGACTGTCAGCATGACCTGATAATTCCCATGGAGACACTGGGTGCCTCTTCTTAGTACAGTTCTGGTTGCAGATCTTTGTGTAATGTTTCTCAGAGATATATAATTGCTGCTTGTTGATCCCAAACATAGAGCTTGTAAGGTAGGAGCTGATCACTGTGTACCTAGGTAAATAATAGATTATGGAAAGTATGCAGTACTTATAGTGGATGTTAAAGTTGACGGTCAGTATGAATGCCTAGGAATTATTTATTTTTCAATTAAATGCCAGTAGTCTCCCACCGAGGTAGGGTGATTCATATTCATGTAGTTTATTTGGACATGATACATAGTTGTACAAGGAATTATAGTAGTTGGATGTACATGCCAAAAGCCCCTTGTATGCAGAGCATTATGGGCAGGCTTAAAATTAACTTAAATTAACAAGCCATAAGCAATGAAAGGTACAGAGGAAACTCAAATATTTACCTTCATTCATTTACTAGCTATCTTGCCAGAAGTGTGCAGACATCACAATACAAATGATCTTCCAAACTGCAGCATCCTCTACTAGCAAGCACCAGAAAGCCTGGCCAGGATGGACTGTAGGAATAGGAAAACTCTTGAAAAAGTCAGTGGTAAAGTACTGTGTATCCTTCCTTCTGAGAGCAGGCACTGTACTTCCCACCTTCAGGACTCAAGTTTGTCTAACCTGTTTTCCCTGAATCTGTTTGAAAATGTTACATCTCTCACACTCCCAACAGTACACCAACCCATAAAAACCACTTGTCTCCACATGTAATGATCTAACATGCTTACACAAGTGTGCTGGATGCTTGAGCTCCTAGCACTCAAAACTTTTGTCCTCTCTCCAACCCTTGCTGGAATGACCCCTACCCCTCCTTCCTTCCACCTCAGATCTATATACCCTCTTTATTATCCTATTCGGCTCCATCCTTTCTAAATGCTCAGCCACCTCAGCAACCCTCCTCAGCCTTCTAGATTTTACCTTTGGTAAACCTACACCATCTCTAATTTCTGTGCTGTGAATTCTGTTTATTCTTAACACCAAATGATCTCATACGTGACATTTCCTCTGCCTCTAGCCGCCTTCTTGCTGTGAAGTTTGAAGCCGCCCATGTCTTGCCCCCATAAAAGTGTTGGTGCCACTACTATGGTACATTTTCCTTATTGCCTCCATAAATGAACTTCCTTTCCACAGATGCCTTAATGCACCACCTATGTTTTTTTCTCTCTCCTTGTCTGTTCTGATTCACTATTTCTTTCATAGACCCATCTGCCAACACATCCACTCTCAAAAATCTGAATACAGTCACTTCTTCCATACTCCTTCCAGTCTGATATTCAGTCTTTCATTGCCTAGACTCTTTCTTGCTCTCCATCATTTAACATTCTTCTGTGTTCACTTTTATACACCTTCCCAAATTCCTTTACCAACCTGTGCATCTTCTCTTCAGAATCCCCAAAAGTGTCATTGGCACAGAGAAACTGGACAACTGCCACTTAGTATCAGCTTCATTATTTTATATTTAGAGATCTTCTGTAGTAGGTTGGATAATTTTATCTTGCATATTTTGTAGTACTGTGTTCTTTTCAATATTTAATAGGAGCTTGTTGCAACATCAAGTTTTTCTTTTAAGATGATTTTATTAACTAGATTGGTCTCTTGGAATCAGAGATTGAGAACATGAAAGAGGTTTCACTAACAAAGTGAATTGGTTTAGTGATTAGTGCAGTCTGTAGCTGAAAGGTCTCATGGTTTGAATAGTTGTCAGAAGAATACACATAACCCTCTTCTTTGCTCATAAATTTACCCTTTCAACTACCTTATGTTGATACTTCTCCACCCTTCCAGCAATTTAGAACCCTTACAGATCTGGCCACATTTTTTGAAGGGATTCAGGAAAATTGGACAGCTGGACTCAAGTTCTGGAGGTGTGAAGTACAGTGCCTGCACTGTGGGGAGGGTTGGGGATATTCTCATTTTAGAGCCGCATCTGAATTGTAGTATCGGCACGTCTCTGGGGAAGACAGTGATGGAGTGTTTCTTTTTTGGGTCACCCTTGGACAGGCCCAGAGGGCAGCACCTGAGTGGTGCGAAATATGAACTAAGCTGGTAGACAGTACAGGCTGTCTACACTTGGTGGGAGAGGACCAGTTTTTTACAACAATAATAATTATTATTTTTTTTTTCAACAAGTCGGCCTTCTCCCACCAAGGCAGGGTGACCCAAAAAGAAAGAAAATCCCCAAAAAGAAAATACTTTCATCATTCAACACTTTCATCTCACTCATACATAATCACTGTTTTTGCAGAGGTGTCCAGATACAACAGTTTAGAAGCATATATAAAGATATATAACATATCCTTCCAAACTGCCAATATCCCAAGCCCCTCCTTTAAAATGCAAGCATTGTACTTCCCATTTCCAGTACTTAAGTCTGGCTATATAAAAATAACCGGTTTCCCTGAATCCCTTCACTAAATATTACCCTGCTCACACTCCAACAGCTCGTCAGGTCCATAAAGCCATTCGTCTCCATTCACTCCTATCTAACACACTCAGGCTTGCTTGCTGGAAGTCCAGGCCCCTCACCCACAAAACCTTCCTTACCCTCTCCCTCCAACCTTTTCAAGGATGACCCTTACCCTGCCTTCCTTTCCCTACAGATTGAAATGCTCTCCATATCATTCTACTTTGATCCATTCTCTCTAAATGACCAAACCACCTCAGCAACCCCTCTTCTGCCCTCTGACTAATACTTTTATTAACTCCACACCTTCTCCAAATTTCTACACTCTGAATTTTCTGCATAATATTTACACCACACATTGGCCTTAGACAGGACATCTCCTCTGCCTCCAACCACCTCCTCGATGCAGCATTTTCAACCCAAGCTTTACACCCATATAAGAGTGTTGGTACCACTATACTTTCATACATTCCCTTCTTTGCCTTCATAGATAACATTTTGTGTCTACACATACCTCAACGCACCACTCGCATTTTTTCCTTCATCAATTCTGTGGTTAACCTCATCCTTCATAAACCCATCTGCTGACACGTCAACTCCCAAATATCTAAAAACATTCACTTCTTCCGTACTCCCTTTCTCCAATGTGATATCCAATTTTTCTTTATCTAAATCATTTGATACCCTCATCACCTTACTCTTATCTATGTTCATTTTCAACTTTCTATCTTTACACACCCTCCCAAACTCATTCACTAACCTTTGCAACTTTTCTTTAAAATCTCCCATAAGCACTGTATCATCAGCAAAAAGTAACTGTATCAACTCCCATTTTGTATTTGATTCCCTATAATTTAACCCCACCCCTCTCCCCAACACCCTAGCATTTACATCTTTTACAACCCCATCTATAAATATATTGAACAACCATGGTGACATTACACATCCCTGTCTAAGACCTACTTTTACCAAGAAGTAATCTCCCTCTCTTGTACATGCCCTAACCTGAGCCTCACTATCCTCATAAAAACTTTACAGCATTTAGTAACTTACTACCTATTTATACTTGCAACATCTGCCACATTGCTCCCCTATCTACTCTATCATATACCTTTTCTAAATCTGTAAATGCAATGAAAACTTCCCTACCTTTATCTAAATACTGTTCACTTATATGCTTCAATGTAAGCACTTGATTTACACATCCCCTACCCACTCTAAAGCCTCCTTGCTTATCCTCAATCCTACCTCTAATTCTTTCAATAACAATCCTACCGTACACTTTTCCTGGTATACTCGGTAAACTTATTCCCCTATAATTTTTACAGTGTCTTTTGTCCCCCTCCCCTTTATATAAAGGAACTATACATGCTCTCTGCCAATCCCTAGGTACCTTCCCTGCTTTCATACATTTATTAAACAAAAATACCAACCACTTCAATACTATATATCCCCCTGCTTCTAATATTTCTGTCATGATCCTGTCAGTTCCACCTGCTTTACCCCCTTTCATTCTATGTAATGCCTCGTGCACCTCCCCCACACTCGCATCCTGCTCTTCTTCACTCCTAAAAGATGCTATACCTCTCTGGCCAGTACACGAAATTACCGACTCCCTTCTTCATCGACATTTAAAAGTTCCTCAAAATATTCCCACCATCTACCCAATACCTCCAGCTCCCCATCTACTAACTCCCCTACTCTGTTTTTAACTGACAAATCCATTCATTCACTAGGGTTTCTTAACTTGTTTATCTCCCTCCAAAATTTTTTCTTACTTTCATCAAAATTTCTTGACAGTGCCTCTCCCACTCTATCATCTGCTCTCCTTTTGCACTCTCTCACCACTATCTTTACCATTCTTTTACTCTCCATATACTCTGCTCTTCTTATAACACTTCTGCTTTGTAAAAACCTCTCATAAGCTACCTTTTTCTCTTTTATCACAACTTTTACTTCATCATTCCACCAATCATTCCTCTTTCCTCCTGTACCCATCCTCGTATAGCCACAAACTTCTGCCCTACATTCTAATACTGTATTTTTAAAACTAATCCAACCCTCTTCGACCCTTCCCCCACTAATACTTGCACTAGCCCACCTTTCTGCCAATAGTTGCTTATATCTCACCCTAACTCCTCCTCCCTTAGTTTATGCACTTTCACCTTTCTCTTACTTCTTGTTGCCATTTTCCTTTTGTCCCATCTACCTCATACTCTAACTGTAGCTACAATCAAATAATGATCCATATATCAGTTGCCCCTCTGTAAACATGTACATCCTGAAGCCTACCCATCAACCTTTTATCCACCAATACATAATCTAACAAACTACTTTCATTATGTGCTATATCATACCTTGTATACTTATTTATCCTTTTTCATAATATATGTATTACTTATTACCAAACCTATTTCTACACATAGCTCAATTAAAGGCTTCCCATTTTCATTTACCCCTGGCACCCCAAATTTACCTCCTACTACCTCCACAACATTTGTACCCACTTTAGCATTGAAATCCCCAACCACAAGTACTCTCACACTTGGTTCAGTACTTCCCATGCACTCACTCGACATTTCCCAAAATCAATCTCTCTCTCTCTCTACACTTCTCTCTTCTCCAGGTGCATAAATGCTTACTATAACCCACTTTTTACACCCAACCCTTATTTTACTCCACATAATCATTGAATTAATACACTTATATTCCCTCTTTTCCTGCCATAACTTATCTTTCAACATTTTTGCTACTCCTTCTTTAGCTCTAACTCTATTTGAAACCCCTGACCTAATCCATTTATTTATCCCCACTGAAACTCTCCCACTCCCTTCAGCTTTGTTTCACTTAAAGCCAGGACATCCAGCTTCTTCTCATTCATAACATCCACAGTCATCTCTTTCTTATCATTCACACAACATCCACACACATTCAGACATCCCACTTTGATGGTTTTCTTCTTTTTCTTTTTATTAGGCTATACGGGAAAAGGGGTTACTAGCCCATTGTTCGATTCTTATTTCCCCATGGATATAAAAGGAAAAACAATAAGAACAAGAACTATTAAGATGAAATTAAAGAAAACTCAGATAAGTGTGTATACATAAATGTGTATATGAATGTGTAGTGTGACCTAAGTGTAAGTAGAAGTAAGAAGATGTACCTGAATTCTTGCATGTTTATGAGACAGAAAAAAAGACACCAGCAATCCTACCATCATGTAAAACAATTACAGGCTTTTGTTTTACACTCACTTGGCAGGACAATAGTATGTACTTTCCTGGGTGGTTGCTGTCTACCAACCTACTAAAAGCAATTATTATTATTATTCTTTCTTTCAACAAACCGGCCGTATCCCACCGAGACAGGGTGGCCCAAAAAGAAAAACGAAAGTTTCTCTTTTTAAATTTAGTAATTTATACAAGAGAAAGGGTTACTAGCCCCTTGCTCCTGGCCTTTTAGTCGCCTCTTACAACACACATAGCTTACAGAGGAAGAATTCTGTTCCACTTCCCCATGGAGATAAGAGGAAATAAACAAGAACAAGAACTAGTAAGAAATAGAAGAAAACCTAGATGGGTGTGTATATAGTATATGCTTGTACATGTATGTGTAATGTGACCTAAGTGTAAGTAGAAGTAGCAAGACGTACCTGAAACCTTGCATGTTTATGAGACAGAAAAATAGACACCAGCAATCCTACCATCATGTAAAACAATTGCAGGTTTTTGTTTTACACTCACTTGGAAGGACGGTAGTACTTTCCTGGGTGGTTGCTGTCTACCAACCTACTAAAATCAATTATTATTATTGTTATTATTTTGAGAAGTTTTTGTATCATTGAGGTAAATTTCCAATTTTTGGCCCCTCAATTTCCATGGAGTGTATTCAAGTCGAGTTGTACATGGGGAATATCTTGAGAGATTTATTTCTAGTGTTATGCCTATGTTGGAGCTCAGGGTTAATATTTGTTTTGAGTTTTATACATATGTAGTACACACAGTAGTGTGTGTGTGTTTTGTACATTAAAAGGGACCAATTAAGTAGGTTCGAATCTTTGAATTGTTGGGGAGGAGAGGGGTGTTGTCTGGAACCATATTGAGTGATCATTTTAATGGCAGATTTTTGTTGGGAAATGATTGTGATGGCAGATACAGAGTAAGGAGTGTTGGTCACAGTGCAGTAGCTTGGTCAAATGTCCACTGTTTTGGAAACTTTCTTAGATTGTGTGCTGAGTGTGTTTGTTTTATTTAAGTTTGCTGTCATCTTGTCTTTCAATGTGTCCATTATTTATCATTTATGTTTAAGTCCTGGAGATGGGAAGTACAGTGCCTGCACTCTAAAGGAGGGGTGGGGGTATTTGCTGTTTGGCAGGACATCTGAACTGTCTTATCTGCACATCTTTACACCTCTGACAAGGCAGTAATAGTGTGAATGATGGTGAAAATTTTCCTTTTTCAGGTCTCCCTACCTTTGTGGGAGATGGCCAGTGTGTTAAAAAAAATTAGCTATATTCCTCACGTTATAAAATACAACATTGTTGTTGAGGTCAGCTAGATATGAATTGGTAATGATGGAGTGTCTTCTACAAATAAAACTGGTTAAAGTTTTCAAGATGTGTTTCGTAGGTTATTGATGTAAAGAAGAAATTGAAGTTGTAAGACACTGTCCTGCAGCACCTCAATGTTGATGGGTTGAGTCGATATAGTAGTCATTTATACTCATGTTGGTGTATGTCATTGAGGTAAGATTTTAAGTAAGAGAGTTCATGGCCACTTATTCCATAATGTGCTAGTTTTAAGGAGTATTTTAGTCCTGCTTAAAACTGCCAAAATGCTGTGCATACTATGGACTTTTCAAAATATCTTTCCTGACCCCATCTTGAGTATACTGCAAAAATAAAATATCAGCGAACAGCAGATGCACGTGTGAACACTACAAGCACTGAGACACAACTGACGCCTACCACTCTGGCTGTTAGTGCTGGGTCACACCGCCATGTGGCAGCATTGGAGTTATGTAGAGATGACTGACACTCCACACTCCACGAAAAAACTTCGGTTTTCTGAACTTTACTGTATATTTGTGTGATACCTTTAAAAGAATTTTGCTTCAGTAAGAAAGTACAACATAGACTTTTAGTTTCTATTTAACATTTCATTCATTAGTTTTTCTCTTTCAGAAATTAATTTAATTAAAAAAAGATTAATTTAGACTGTCTTCAAGACAAATAAATATTTAGCATTTGATGTCACTAGATAGGAAAACACTTGTAGCAGACTTGTATAGATATGCTGCCCCATTTAGGAGATTGTTATAAAATTAAAAAGCTTGTTCTGCTATGGGTGTTCTGCATTCTTAGTTTGTCACCTACTCACCATTCACTATGTCTATAAATGACTAACTTAGCCAATACATTTCAGCACATTTGTCTGTCCAACTGAGCTGATTGCTTTCAGTGAGCATGTTAAATCATTCACCTCTCTCAACTGTGAGATTATAGGTGTTTCCACAGACTCCCACTTCTCTCACCTGGCATGGGATAATATGCCAAGAAAGGTTGGTATTAGGAAAAGTATTGTTATTTATCCTAAATTCTCTCTTGCAGAATGTGTATGCTTTATACAGAGATTGATTTTGATAGGTTGAGAATCTAAGCTATGCGAGTTAAGAGGCTCCCATACAAAAATATTTTAAGTTATCTTCCATGTTAGTATTGTTATTATAGTGTGTTTATGTTATAAATGACCATAATTTTTAAAGGGGTGGACCGGTAAGCCAGCGGAAGGCCTCGGTCAGATGACCAAAAGCTCCAAAGGCGGGTCATCATCTGACTAAGACCCGCGTCAGGAAACATTTGTCCTGTTTCCTGACGAACCTTACCTAACCTAACCTAGTGTGTTTATGGTGAAGCATGAAACCCAGAAGGGTCATACAGCACCCAGGAATGAGAGGAAATAAACTGCTGTCCAGGAAATGTGAGGACAGTTTCAAGCATCAGGCATCCTTCACAGGCATAAAGGAAACTATATTACAAAATTAATTTATTTATTAATACATGTCTCCTAGGTAGTAGGTTGGTAGCAACTGCCCAGGGAGGTACTACTGTCCTGCCGAGTGAATGTAAAACGAAAGCCTGTAATTGTTTTACGTAATGGTAGGATTGCTGGCGTCTTTTTTTTCTGTCTCGTAAATATGCAAGATTTCTGGTACGTCTTACTACTACTACTTACACTTCGGTCACACTACACATGCATGTACAAGCATATATATACACGCTTCTCTGGGTTTTCTTCTATTTTCTTACTAGTTCTTGTTTATTTCCTCTTATCTCCATGGATAAGTGGAATAGAATTCTTCCTCAAGCCATGCATGTCATAAGAGGTGACTAAAATGCCGGGAGCAAGGGGCTAGTAACCTCTTCTCCTGTATACATTACTAAAGTTAAAGAAAGAAACTTTTGTTTTTCTTTTTGGGTCACCCTGCTTCGGTGGGATACGGCCGGTTTGTTGAAAGAAGACGACAATGACATATATGTCTATGAAGTTGGAAGGAATAACAAACACAGTCATATTCTATAGTTAAAACACTGATGTTCTAAACTGTTTCTTAGCTTGTGCCAGTGTCAGGCACTGGCTCTGTCTGCTGATTGTAAAACCCTCCAAGGGGAATATTTAGACAAATTAGTCATGATCTGAAAAGTGGAAGATGCAGTTCAATGTGGACACATGCAAAGCCCTAGTCCTTGGGAATGAAAATAACTGTCATAGTTATAAACTAGGTAATGTAGAGCTTAATCATACAGAATGTGAAAAAGACTTTGGAGTGGATGTCTTGATGCTAGTGAAGGGCTGTTGATCAAAGGAATTAGTTACCCTTCACTTTCCTTGAGTCAAACCTGATTAATCCTTATTGCTTCCATTCTCCAGTCACTGTATGACTCATACATTTAGCACTTTACCATGATTATAATGTTGCTGAATATAAGTACTTGTAGGTCATTTTCTTTTATACGGTATAAGAAAGGTAGTTCATAAATCTCCATTTTTATTATTATCAAAACTAAGCGCTAAACTCACTGGGGTCACACAGCGCTGTTAAATAATCCATTTATTGCACTATAATGCCTGTATGGCTTTATTGTAATTCTAATGTATTTATAGTTATTACAAAGTGTAGTTTATATTTGGGTAACCATTTTATTTACAATAAAAATTCAGAGAATTAAGTGAGTTTATAGTTTTGACTTTTTTAGTGCCTAACTTAGTGGTAAGGAATGTTGCAGACTCAGTGGGCACTGGGTTGTACCCACTTTATTCTTCTTCGTTGTTACTTTCTTGGTAGTGTGAAATTGATGTATTAATAGGATTTTTTCAACATACTGGTCATCTCACACACAGGCAGGAGTACCCAAAAAAAAAAAAAAAAAAAAATTGTAGTTTTTTCTTTTGGGTGATTACTAGGAATGTAGGATGCTATTACTATAGTCATGTGAAGCGCTAAACCAGAAAAGGTCGTACAGCATCTGGGTTTGATCTAAGGATGGAAAGGTAGCTCCAGTTCCTTGGATCAAGAGCCCTTCCCCTACATCAAGGAACCCCTCTTGAAAAATGTAGTGAGGTATGAATGCTACCTCTTTACCAGACTTGACAATAAAGTAAATCTCTCTCAACATCACTTTAATTGTTCTTTTCTCTCTCTCTTTAACAGCAAGGTGGACTAGGAGGCCTCAAATATCCACTTCTTTCTGATTTTAACAAAAATATTTCACGTGATTATGGAGTTTTGCTCGAGGATGAAGGTGTTGCACTCCGTGGCCTGTTTTTGATTGACCCTGAAGGTATAGTCAGGCACATGAGTATCAACGATCTTCCTGTTGGCCGCTCGGTTGAGGAAACGCTCAGACTTCTCAAGGCATTCCAGTTTGTTGCTGAACATGGGGAAGGTGAGACATGACTGTTTTTCTTTCTTTTTTATTTTTTTCATTTAAGAATATTATTATCAAGGGGTAGTGTTAAACTCGTGGTGCCTTGGCAAGGGTAAGTAATCAAGTTTGATTTAAGGAATTGGAAAGTAATTCATGAGTTCTTTGGTCTAGGCAGCCCCTTTGAACTAAGAATTTCTAGAGGATTAAATAATTTATAAATCATAGTTATCATAGTAGAAACAATTTTTTATTAATTACACTTCTGAAAGTATTGATTTTTTACATACCTTTTACCAGACTATTCTGATATTGTACTTTCACTGTTAAATGATTTGGCATAGATTACTGTTCTTTTATAAGTAGAAGCCCAGTAATAAGATTAAATGTGAAAGGGCATGCAGAAGAAATATAAAGGTGTAAGTCACAACTTCATAATGATCCTGGAGGCACCTTGTCTGGTTTATATTCCCAGTGTGTAAGTTATTATAATCAAATAGAAACACTAATGTTTGTAAGTTATATTTGTGAAATGTTCATTAGATGAAGGTGAAGCTTTGTGTAGGTCAGAAGTGGTGACTTAACCCTTTCACTGTCAATTCCATTGTATCACAGCTTTGAAGCTAGTGTTCGTCCTGTAGTATGACACCATGAGCTCAGTTCACTCATGAGCTGTGAGCGGTAAATTTGGGCCTACATATGAGAGACTGGGTCTGTGGTAAGTGTGCACCATATAAAAAAAAATCCTGTAATATGCAGTGCATGAGAAAAAAAAATGCAACCACGTTTTTGATTCAAAACAGTGACTTTGTGGTGCATTTTTTGTATGTTTTTTTTTTTATGGTTGTATTCTCATTTTCTTGGTTTCATTTGATAGAATGGAAGATATATTACAGAAATAAAGATGATTTTGATTAGTTTCCGGGCTGAAAGTAGCAGAAATGTTCGATTTTTTGCCGATATTCCAGAGTACACAAATGACATCACTTGTCCAATATACCACCAACTGGCTAATATAATATGCAATTAGGAATGCACTGACATTATTTATACCATTATGTATTATAATAATGCATTAGTCTGCATAAAAGTAAATTTTCTGTTTTTTTTTTTTTTGTGTGAATAAGAATTCAAAATGAAAAGTAAGCATAATATAAGAGGGGCTGGAGATGTGACTGAGGAACAGAGGAAATGTTTTAAGTACCAGGAATGTCTACATTGTTTATTCTGGACCCTATTTTCAAAGTGGCAATTGTTGAAATTGACCAAATTACTGATTTCTGATGATTTTATTGGGTAGTTGAAATAGGTAAATGGGCAGTTTCTTGTTCTCATTCAACAGAATAGTAAGAATACTAGCAAAATAGCTATGAGTTTGGTCAACTCTAATGGAACTGGCCAAAAACAGAGCGTCAAGTAAGTGAAATTGCCGAGACTGATAACTTTGCAAGAGCATAATTCTGAAAGTTTTCCTTCAAATTTCCTACTTTTGGTTTCATTACTTTTGGAAAAAATTATCTTTTTTTTTTTTTTTTTTTTTTTTTAATTCTTTGACCCTGGGGGCAAGTTTAAGAGCAGGGGTCTCAGCACTGAAAGGGTTGTGTTATATAGATAACATCTCTCTACATTACATATGGTAGTTAATTACAATATTGCTTTACAGTTTGCCCAGCCAATTGGCAACCAGAGTCACCAACAATCAAGCCTGACCCAGCTGGTTCCCGAGAATATTTTGAGAAGGTCCACTAAGAGCAAACCTACCAAAACATCGTATGTTACCAGTTTAGTATGCTATAGTATAGTATCTGTATACGGGTAAATTCAGATTTGTCTAAATGTATAAAGGTACAAGGTTATCATCATTTATATTTACCCATGGCAAATGTGTACCATTCACAATGATACTTTAAAGTTGTTGCTCTTTGGTTTACTTATTTTTAATCAAGTCTTCAAGTACTTTTCATTAGTTCTTAATTGAAACTTCATTTGTAGGGATTATATTACTGAGGTACCTACAATAATGGGAGAATTTGCAAAATTACTCTTGAACATCCATAATGACTAATTTTTTAACAGCCACAACTTCTAGCATCTTTCTTGTTCATCAGCTGTTGTCATGTGGAGTAAGCAGTTGCTCCACCTCTTCCTTTTGCTTATCTTCAAAACCTTACTCTCTGAGATATGTCAAGACCTAAAATCTTGCCCATTTCAACTTAAATATTGGGGTAGTTGCTGAAATTATTCACCAGTACTATTCAAGTTCTAGTAACTATTTACAGTCGTCTCTCTGACTTCATCAATTGCATTCTTGACATTTTGTATATTCTGTGTAAAATAATGTTTCACTTTCATTTCTTCTCAAAATGCAGGTGCGTGTTATATTAAAGGCAGCTATCATGCCTTGATCTAGAGGTTCTTGCATGGAGATTGACTGGAGAGGTAAAAAAAAATTTATGTAGGAGTACAAATAACTAGAGTAGAATTTTAACAGGTACCTTCTCAGATTTGAGAAACTCCAGGTACAAAGCAGTCGTTAAAAATCTTCCCCGAAAAAGTATTTGCTAACCCATGCTTTCCTCCTGGACATGCAGAATTTTTTTTTCTTTAATCAGCTAGCCTGCCCTCAAGACAGGAGCAGATTTTTGTTTTAAGAAACTTCATTCTGATATTCTTTCCCAGAACAAGGGTACTTTGTTGGCATTATACCTCTAGTAAATAATCCCCATCTCGTGTGATTTCTTAAAATTACATCTGCTGATGTGGACTATTCCACAATTGTGAAATCTACACCTCTTTGAACATTTCAAATTAACTCTTGCTTCCAGCAAAAGGTTTTGTATTACTGTCTTTCCTACTTGGTGTATACTGAACATCATTCATACATTTTGCTGTTTAATTTAGTATGGGCCTATATAGTATTATTACTAAAAGTGCTGAAGCCACACAGTAAAGCACGTCAATCACAATAGTTAATGAACACTGTTCCTTATCTTTTCTCCAGAATATGCTACAGAGTTCATTCATTAACAAAACAGTGCCTTGCCCAACAAGTAGATGATTGATGTGAAACACTTGGGATAAACCATTAATATTTGACACAGCATCTTGGAATCTTTGTACAAAGAAAACTTTTCTGCAATAAGCAGAGAAGTTTTGCCAGCCAGTGGATTATCAATCCATTTCAGAGCACAGTACTGGAGATGAAAGACTGTTGGACTGAATGCCTTGAAAGAAGGCATTCAGTCCAGCAGTCCTGATGAATCTAGATGACCTAGGATGAACACTGGCATACTGAAGACAGGAGGTGAAGATGGCATCACAGATGGGCAGAGCCCACTAGTGGAAGTAGGTCATGCAAACAGGTTAAGCAAGTGTATAGAGTTGCAGGAATATTCTTTGTACAAAGATGCTGTTGTGTCAGACAAATATTATACATTAATGGTTTATCTACTTGCTAGTTTTGTAAATCATTAATATATATACATGACACAGCAGCCTCTTGGAATCTTGGTACAGAGGTCTACAAATCTATGCTTGCCTAATCTACTGCTAGTGAGCTCGGACCACCTGTGGTACCTTCACCTCTCCTGTCCTCGGTATACAATTGTCCATCCTCGGGTGTATACCTTAGATTCGTCAAAACTGCACAACTGATCACCTCATTTCAAGGCTGAGGGACTGATCACTTCTAATTACCACTTTTGTGTCTTCCACTATCTTCAGTATTGTCCTCTGTATTGGTGAAACATCTCCACATTAAAAATACCCAAGTGTTATACATGGCTCTTATTTACCTCCTTGCCACTGAGGCAAAGCTGCCACAAACATGTTTGAGGAAATATAAAAGTTTCAGTCAACTGAATATCTACTCCTTATGACACTATTCACCTCTGCTATTCCTAATCTTAGGAGGCATGGCCAAGGACAGAATAATAAAAGGGATATAGTTATGCCATCAGTGTAATGTAGAACAATGAGTGTGTACGGAATGTGACAAATGAAAGCAATAAAATTTAAATCATGAATTGAGTAAAAAGCCAAGATGTACACGTAACACTACGAAGAACTCTGATTTGCCCTGGTTAGTGTAACTGCAAACCTTAAGAAAAAATATGAAGCTTACAGATTTCACTGTAAATACTGTACCACATAGAAATTATACTTTTCTTGCACTGTATGTACAAACACTAGTAAAAATCTAAAAATAAAAATTGTTAGTATTCATAACCTTGGTTGGGATTTGTAAATGGCAGAATCAATAAAAATTACACTTTTTATGCCTACATAGCTGCTTGTGACTGGAAACAAAACTATCAATAGCTTACTTTTTGTGAATCATCTAAAGTTAAAAAACAGTAATATTACATTCATGGAAAGAATCTGTTAGGATCACAGTACCTGGTGAATGGGAGGTAATTAGGTTTGAACAGACTTTTACTGGTATCTCAGTAATGCTTCCCTTGAAGGGATGAATGAGCGTATGGGTTTATTTAGCTTTTTCTTGTAATGGAAATTTTTAAGAAAGAGCAAATATCACTAACAAGCAACTGTTATATACCTTGGAAATTACAAAAAATTTTAGTTTTTTAAAACTAAAATTTGAGGTAAAAAAAAAAAAAACATTAATATTCTTGCTGAATGTTGAAAAAGCACTAAACCCATATGGGTCACAACAGCTTTGCTAATTAAATGACATTTAGAATAAAACATACCATAACTGCAATGATACCCAAATAACCTTGCGTGTGTAAAATTACATTTACCAAAACAGGGACTTCGTATTTCTGCACTAACAATGCAGTTTATAGGCTTTTCATACTATTCTACATTTTTCTAATGTGATTCAGGCTAGAAATATTTTGAAAACTTATCAAATATGATATTTTTACAGTCATACCCTGCCCTATTTCATTAACTGGTTCCAAAAGCCATGACATAACCAAATTTTAGTCATATTTTTTAATTAATAATGAACAATTAAAAAAACTGATGTAGGTGATGTTGCTGAGTGACAAAGTCGGACGTAATGACGTTTGCCGAACTGAAATTTACCCTAGAAAAGTGGCATAAAGGTGAATTTGACGCATGTCGAAATGACAAAACGAGGTATGACTATATACATATCTCCATGGGGAAGCGAAAAAAAGAATTCCTCCGTAAGCCATGTGTGCCATAGGAGGTGACTAAGATGCGGGAGCAGAGGGCTAGTAACAACTTCTGTATAAATTACTAAATTTGAAAAGAAAAACTTTTGTTTTTCTTCTTAGGTCACCCAGACTCAGTGATACATATATGCCTATCTGTAGTTACTGAATGGATAATTGATGTAAAGTACCTTTTTCACTTGCTCCAGGTATTGTTGGCAGATCAGTGCCAACACTACGATCAATGTTTGATCGTGAATACTCTTCTCGTACAATCAAAAGAGGAATCAGTGACAGGGAACTGGAGCTCAAGAGGACATAGGTCACCCATTTATAGCCTATGGAAAAAATATATGGTTAATTATGAACAAGTGAAGTTGAGTCTGAGGGCAATGTGTGGTGGTGATAATGCAAAGATTTCTTAGTTTAGAGATTAGGCGTTGCAGGGTTACTAAAAGTATTATCTAGAGGGCTGAAGAGGAGTTGAGGTGCTTCAGACATTTAAAGAGGATGGAACAAACAAGGATGACTTGGATGGTATATAACTCTGTAATGGAGGGTAGGTGGAATAGAGATCATCCTAGGAAAGGTTGGAAGAAAGGATTAAAGAACATATGCTGTGATTGTAAGCAATACTGAGAACTTTAAAAAAATTCTTAACTGTAAGCCTATAGCTCACGAGTTTTTCAAGCCAGTTTTTTTCCTTCCCTAAATTAGCAGTTGACATGGTAGATTTATTTGTTTGATCACTTCCTACAAATAATCTTAAATTATATTAACTATTAATATAAAGAATTATATATCTGAACAGCCATCTCTTGCTAAGGCAGGGTGAAAAAATAAAAAATATTCAATATCACTTATTCAAGTGCTGGCCTCGAGAAGTGTGCTGACAACACTTTGGATGACCCTCTGAACTGCAATATCCTCATCCTTCCTTCAGAGTGCAGTCACTACATTCCACCTCCAGGACTTAAGTCTAATTGGTTTTCCCAAATCCCTTCACAAGTGTTACTTTGCTTACTCTCTAACACCATCATAGATCTGTGAAGTATACTTCTGGTAATTCCACTCTGTCTGCTAATCTAAACACCCCAAATTTTCTGCATGATAATTCACACCATAAAAAAATTTGCTCTGATTCTTACCTAAATCAGGAATAAGAAAGATGAAGAGGAATATCAGTCCAATGAAGTTCATGGTACCAGTGAGAAGGCCACCAACATAGACTTCTGGGCAGGGGTAGGCACTTTCCACAGCGAACTCAATGAAAAGTGGAGCATTGGCGAAATTGAACCCTAATCCAATCACTACAGAACAAAAAATCTGCCCTGTAAAATACACAATTATTTATTTACCACATACATAACATACATGTTGAGATATTGTAGTATACCACAGGCATACTCTTTTAATTTTATTCATATTTCATTAAAAAAAAAAAAGCATTTTGAAATCAGTTACAGTGGACCCTCAGGTAACAGTGGCATCGGCTAATGCCAAAATCAGATAGCGGCATGTTTTTGTGTCAAAATATTGGCTCGGCTAACGCCCAAGAACTCAGTTAAAGGCATTCGTCCCGAACGTGTCTGCGCGGCCTGAGCCTATGTACAGCCAGTGTGCCATTGTTTACAAGCCAGAGAGGACAATTCCACATGTACGTGCGACATATTTTGTATTATTCCATTGTTTTTAGTCCTTGTAACTTCTAAATAAGCCACCATGGGCCCAAAGAAAGCTTCTAGTGCCAGCCCTGTGGTAAAGAAGGAAAGAAACGCAATAGAATTCAAGAAAAAACTCAGTAGCAAAGTACCAAAGTGGAGGAGGAAGAGAGAGGGGAGAATGTGCCTTCTGCAGTGATTCAGTGATTCTACGATATGTATGATACTAAAGCAGCAGGTATCGATAAAGGCTATAGTGCCAGCCAGCGATAAAGTGTAGAATTAACAGTGTAGCAAGTTAAGTGAGTAAGCGATAGAAAAACGACACGAAAGTAACTCTCCAATGTTGTTGGATGTTTATAGGGCCAATGAACATAATGCCAGCCTGCTATCTTCCACCACCCTAAACCTCTGCCGGCATCTCCTCCATCAAACTAATTACACTAACATCTCCAAGGTAAGTGTAAATATAAAAGTGGCAGTTTGGAGGAATACGTTGTGTATCTTTATACGTATATGCTTCTAAACTGTTGTATTCTGAGCACCTCTGCAAAAACAGTGATAATGTGTGAGTGTGGTGAAAGTGTTGAATGATGATGAAAGTATTTTTCTTTTTGTGGATTTTCTTTCTTTTTTGGGTCACCCTGCCTCGGTGGGAGATGGCTGACTTGTTGAAAAAAAAAAAAGTATAAAAGTAAATTTTTTTTTTTTTAACAAGTCGGCCGTCTCCCACCGAGGCAGGGTGACCCAAAAAAGAAAGAAAATCCACAAAAAAAGAAAATGCTTTCAACATCATTCTGAACTTTCGCCTCACTCACACATTATCAATGTTTTTGCAGAGGTGCTCAGAATACAACAGTTTAGAAGCATATACGTATAAAGATACACAACATATCCCCCCAAACTGCCAATATCCCAAACCCCTCCTTTAAAGTGCAGGCATTGTACTTCCCATTTCCAGAACTCAAGTTCGACTATATGAAAATAACCGGTTTCCCTGAATCCCTTCACTAAATATTACCCTGCTCACACTCCAACAGATTGTCAGGTCCCAAGTACCATTCGTCTCCATTCACTCCTATCTAACATGCTCACGCACGCTTGCTGGAAGTCCAAGCCCCTCGCCCACAAAACCTCCTTTACCCCCTCTCTCCAACCCTTTCGAGGACGACCCCTACCTTGCCTTCCTTCCCATATAGATTTATATGCTTTCCATGTCATTCTACTTTGATCCATTCTCTCTAAATGACCAAACCACCTCAACAACCCCTCTTCTGCCCTCTGACTAATACTTTTATTTACTCCACACCTTTTCCTAATTTCCACACTCCGAATTTTCTGCATAATATTTACACCACACATTGCCCTTAGACAGGACATCTCCACTGCCTCCAACCGTCTCCTCGCTGCTGCATTTACCAGCCAAGCTTCACACCCATATAAGAGTGTTGGTACTACTATACTTTCATACATTCCCTTCTTTGCCTCCATAGATAACGTTTTTTGACTCCACATATACCTCAACACACCACTCACCTTTTTTCCCTCATCAATTCTATGATTAACCTCATCCTTCATAAATCCATCCGCCGACACTTCAACTCCCAAGTATCTGAAAACATTCACTTCTTCCATACTCCTCCCCCCAATTTGATATCCAATTTTTCTTTATCTAAATCATTTGATACCCTCATCACCTTACTCTTTTCTATGTTCACTTTCAACTTTCTACCTTTACACACATTCCCAAACTCATCCACTAACCTTTGCAATTTTTCTTTAGAATCTCCCATAAGCACAGTATCATCAGCAAAAAGTAACTGTGTCAATTCCCATTTTGAATTTGATTGCCCATAATTTAATCCCACCCCTCTCCCGAACACCCTAGCATTTACTTCTTTTATAACCCCATCTATAAATATATTAAACAACCATGGTGACATTACACATCCCTGTCTAAGACCTACTTTTACCAGGAAGTAGTCTCCCCCTCTTCTACACACCCTAACCTGAGCCTCACTATCCTCATAAAAACTCTTTACAGCATTTAGTAACTTACCACCTATTCCATATACGTACAGTGGAACCTCAAAAATCGAACTGCTCCCAACACAACCAATTATGTAAGTGTATTTTTGTAAGTGCTTTTATAAGTGTATTTTTGAGGGTCTGAAATGGACTAATCTAATTTACATTATTCCTGATGGGAATAAATTCATTCGGTAAAGGCACTCGAACAGCCTTCTGGACTGAAGAAAGTTCGATATTTGAGGTTCCACTGTACTTGCAACATCTGCCACATTGCTCCTCTATCCACTCTATCATATGCCTTTTCTAAATCCATAAATGCAATAAAAACTTCCCTACCTTTATCTAAATACTGTTCACATATATGCTTCAATGTAAACACTTGATCTACACATCCCCTACCCACTCTGAAACCTCCTTGCTCATCCGCAATCCTACATTCTGTCTTACCTCTAATTCTTTCAATTATAACCCTACCGTACACTTTTCCTGGTATACTCAGTAAACTTATTCCTCTATAATTTTTACAATCTCTTTTGTCCCCTTTCCCTTTATATAAAGGGACTATACATGCTCTCTGCCAATCCCTAGGTACCTTCCCCTCTTTCATACATTTATTAAACAAAAGTACCAACCACTCCAACACTATATCCCCCCCTGCTTTTAATATTTGTCATGATCCCATCAGTTCCAGCTGCTTTACCCCCTTTCATTCTACGTAATGCCTCACGTACCTTCCCCACACTTACATTCTGCTCTTCTTCACTCCTAAAAGATGATATACCTCCCTGACCAGTGCATGAAATTACCGCCTCCCTTTCTTCCTCAACATTTAAAAGTTCCTCAAAATATTCTCGCCATCTACCTAATACCTCCCTCTCCCCATCTACTAGCTCCCCTACTCTGTTTTTAACTAACAAATCCATACTTTCCCTTGGCTTTCTTAGCTTGTTTAACTCACTCCAAAATTTTGTCTTATTTTCATTAAAATTTCTTGACAGTGCCTCTCCCACTCTATCATCTGCTCTCCTTTTGCACTCTCTCACCACTCTCTTCACCTTTCTTTTACTTTCCATATACTCTGCTCTTCTTATAACACTTCTGCTTTGTAAAAACCTCTCATAAGCTAACTTTTTCTCTTTTATCACACCCTTTACTTCATCATTCCACCAATCACTCCTCTTTCCTCCTGCCCCCACCCTCCTATAACCACAAACTTTTGCCCCACATTCTAATACTGCATTTTTAAAACTATTCCAACCCTCTTCAGCCCCCCCCACTACTCATCTTTGCACTAGCCCACCTTTCTGCCAATAGTCGCTTATATCTCACCCGAACTTCCTCCTCCCTTAGTTTATACACTTTCACCTCCCTCTTACTTCTTGTTGCCACCTTCCTCTTTTCCCATCTACCTCTTACTCTAACTATAGCTACAACTAAATAATGATCCGATATATCAGTTGCCCCTCTCTAAACATGTATACATCCTGGAGCCTACCCATCAACCTTTTATCCACCAATACATAATCTAACAAACTACTTTCATTAAGTGCTACATCATACCTTGTATATTTATTTATCCTCTTTTTCATAAAATATGTATTACTTATTACCAAATTTCTTTCTACACATAGGTCAATTAAAGGCTCCCCATTTACATTTACCCCTGGCACCCCAAATTTACCTACTACTCCCTCCATAACATTTTTACCCACTTTAGCATTGAAATCCCCAACCACCATTACTCTCGCACTTGATTCAAAACTCCCCACGCATTCACTCAACATTTCCCAAAATCTCTCTCTCTCTCCTCTACACTTCTCTCTTCTCCAGGTGCATACACACTTACTATAACCCACTTTTCACATCCAATCTTTATTTTACTCCACATAATCCTTGAATTAATACATTTATAGTCCCTCTTTTCCTGCCATAGCTTATCCTTCAACATTATTGCTACTCCTTCTTTAGCTCTAACTCTATTTGAAACCCCTGACCTAATCCCATTCATTCCTCTCCATTGAAACTCTCCCACCTCCTTCAGCTTTGTTTCACTTAAAGCCAGGACATCCAGTTTCTTCTCATTCATAACATCCACAATCATCTCTTTCTTATCATTTGCACAACATCCACGCACATTCAGACTTCCCACTTTGACAATTTTCTTCTTATTCTTTTTAGTAATCTTTACAGGAAAAGGGGTTACTAGCCCATTGTTCCCGGCATTTTAGTTGACTTTTACAACACACATGGCTTACAGAGGAAAGATTCTTATTCCACTTCCCCATGGATATAAAAGGAAAAGTAATAAGACCAAGAACTATTACGATAAAATCAAAGAAAACTCAGATGAGTGTGTATAAATAAATGTGTACATGTATGTGTAGTGTGGCCTAAGTGTAAGTAGAAGTAGCAAGACATACCTGTAATCTTGCATATTTATGAGACAAACAAAAGACACCAGCAATCCTACCATCACGTAAAACAATTACAGGCTTTCGTTTTACACTCACTTGGCAGGACGGTAGTACCTCCCTGGGTGGTTGCTGTCTACCAACCTACTACCTATAAAAGTAAATATAAGTGTAAATATAAAAGGACCCCAATGGAAATAAGTCACTCTGACTTTTTTGGGTTATCCTAGGTACTTTATACATATGCTGCTATGTATGATAATCTATATATGTACAGTGGACCCCCGCATAGCGATATTAATCCATGCAAGAGAGCTCATTGTTATGCGAAATTATCGTTATGCGAATGAATTTTCCCCATAAGAAAAAATGGAAATCAAATTAATCCGTGCAAGACACCCAAAAGTATGAAAAAAAATTTTTACCACATGAAATATACATTTTCCTACACACAAAGAGGATACATGCACAATAGTAGAGTAGTACATGCACAATATATATTGTGCATGTACTACTCTACTAAATGAAGAATAAATGACACTTACCTTTATTGAAGATGCAGCAATGACTGATGAGACACTGTGTCCTGGGAGTGCCTTTTTTCCCCCTGAGTACTGTAGGTCCTGTTTAGCATTTTCTTCCAGAACAGGCCTTATCACACTGTGTATGCCACTCGATTCTTAAATCTCTCAAAAACCCAACCTTGCTGGCTTTAAATTCACCAATATGAGCACTAGTTCCAGGCATTTTCCCTGTTCACCTGGGTGTTAGTCTATGGTGTGGGTTGCATCCTGGGAGACAAGATTAAGGACCCCAATGGAAAATAAGTTAGACAGTCTTCGATGACACTGACTTTTTTGGGTTATCCTGGGGGGCAAATCCTCTGGGGGTTAATTGTTTCTTGGTTTCTCAATAAGCCACACCCAACAACGGGGCTACAGCAGCAGCAGCAGCAGCAGCGGGCAGTGCTACAGCAGCAGCAGACGATACTACAGCAGCAGCAGACGGTACTACAGCAAACAGCAGGACGGGTACAAGCAGCAGCGACGGTACTACAGCAGCCAGCAGCAGCAGCAGCTGAGGTGGTTTCAACAGCAGCAGCAGCTGAAGGGGTACAGCAGCAGCAGACGATGCTACAGCAGCAGCAGACAGTACTACAGCAGCAAGGGAGAAAGGTACTACACAGCAGCAGCAGCAGCAGCTGACGGTGGTACAACGCAGCAGCAGCTGCAGTGCTACAGCAGCAGCAGCTGCAGTGCTACAGGGAGCAGGGAGACGATGCTACAGCAGCAGCAGACGATGCTACAGCAGCAGTGACGGTGGTACAACAGCAGCATGACAGTGCTACAGCAGCAGCAGACCGATGCTACAAACAGCAAGGGAGAGATGCTACAGCGCAGCAGACGATGCTACAGCAGCAGAGACGGTGCTACAGCAGCAGCAGACGGTACTACAGAAACAGCTGACGGTGGGACAAACAGCAGCTGACGGTGCTACACAGCGCAGCACAGCAGCTGACAGTGCAGGGAGCAGAGCGCTGACGGTGGTACGCAGCGCAGCAGCCTGTACCACCAATAAATACGATGGTTGATTGGGGTTACTATATACAACCTGGCCAGCTCTGAGACACGCAATCCACTTTTTATACTTATCAATGATCTTTTTTTTATCTTTTATAGTAATTCTCACCCTTATTGCTGCAGGGTTGGCACTAGAAGCTTTCTTGGGGCCCATGGTCACTTATTTTGCAGATAAAATCACCAAAAACACTGTAATAATACGAAATGTTCCGATTGTATGCTTGGATGTTACCGCGGAGGCTGGCTGGTAAACAATGCCACCGGCGGAACATGTGAGCGTGGCTCAGGCCGCACATAGACGCGTCTCAGACGAACAGCGTTGAGCGGGTTTTTTAGCGGTATGCGAGGCAAAATCTTGGCGATAAAATGTAGCGGTATGCGGATTTAACGTTATGTAAGGCCAACGGTATGCGGGGGTCCACTGTACTTACCTAACTGCATTTGTGTACACATGAATAAACTTACTTATTTATAAATTAAAATGTAAATATTTCTTATTTATAAATTACATACATTGTTTAACCCGTAAACGGTCCAAACGTATATATACGTTTTTTCAACATTTGAAAGTATGTAAAAAAAAGTAGATCTTTTTTTTTTTACATCTGAAAACGTGTAAAAAACTTTGATCTACTTTTGTTTTTTTGTTATATTTGAAAATATGCATAAAAAACAGATCTACTTTTGGAGCATTACGCATGTGAACATGGATCTGCTTGGACCGTTTACGGGTTAAGTGTGACAGTGTTGGTGGCTTTGCTGCTGCCTCTACCACCACTAATATGTACGGCTTCTCTCGGTGGCCCTTATAAACCTGACAACAACACTTCCACCACTTACTCCTCTCATACATTATAACACATTTTATTCATTCTAGAGTATATATCATGTTTCTATGTTATTAATATTGTTTATTATGTCATATTAGATGAATTGTGATAGATAAATAAGCAGTAGAGATGATTTTAGCGTCATATTGAAGCACAATAAACTCGCCTCCTACCTGTCTTCCATACACTAACGAGAGTTAATAAAGGTAAGTATGATTTTAAATGTTCATTTATCCATTTATTAGTGCTTTATATTTATTTGTCATTGTTTTCTGTATATGTATATTTAATCTTTAAAAAAAATATTTTTTTTTGTTAATACTTCTGGCTGTCTGAAACAGATTAATTGGATTTCCATTATTTCTTATCGGGAAAATTAATTCGGCTAATGGCAAAATTGGTTAAAGGCAAGCTCTCTGGAACGGATTAATGCCGTTACCCGAGGGTCCACTGTACTTTTAATTATTGAATTTAAGCACACTTTTATAACACTTGTAATTTTAATATTGTAGCATATAAAATAAACCCATTAATGCAAGAAAGTCATAAGTGAAATATCTGACATTAAGCACACTTACATTTTGTTACGGTGATGGAGCCCATTGTCAAGAGGTAAAACCAATAAAAGCAGCATAAAGACGTGATCATGAAAGCCAGAAGTGATACCTTGATATAGCCATAAACTAAGTCAGTCATACGCCCCACCAGAAGACCGACCACACCTTGCACTAGCACCGCTGTCAGCCCAACCCACATAGCATCATCCTTAGGAAACAAAACAATTATCTTATTTTTTTCGTTTCTCGTTCTCACATCCCTTAATGACTACGTTAAATCTTGAATGATATGTCATTCAAAATCAAGCAGTTTTTTCTCACTCATATACACAATAAAACAAATGTCAAAAAAAAAAAGTAATACTTTTAAATTAGCACTTAGTACTTAAATAAAAGTGAAGTATATTTTTTATTGCAGCAGCCATCTCTCGCCAAGGAAGGGTGACCAAACAGAGGATACACATTCACCATCACTCACTCAATTACTGCCTTGTCAGAAACATGCCTACATCACAGTTAACTGTTAACTTGTTAGGTAAATGGACACAAGAGCAAGTAATGGACATTTATTATGGCTATGTTTTGCTCACTAGGAGCTTTATGAAACCAGTAATAGCTCAATATAGCTCCTTGGTGAATGAAATGTGTTCATTTACCTAATACTGTTGGTAATTTAGCTTTTACCACACCAGCTATCTCCCACTATTCATTCAACAGCTGTCTTGTGCAGACATCACAATTCGTATGACCCTCTGAACTGAAATATCCCCACCCTAACTTAAGAGTGCAGGCACTGTACTTCCCACTTCCAGGATTCAAGTCTGGCTAACCAGTTTCCCCAAATTCCTTCATAAATGCTAGCCTGTTTATGCTCCAACAGCACATTAAATCCCTGAAACCATGTCTCTACACTCCCTGATCTAACACATTCACACAAACCTTCTAGATGCTGAAGCCTCTAGCACTCAAAAACTATTTATTCCCTCCCTCCAACCTTTTCTGAAATGACTCTACCCTTGTTTCCTTCCACCCCAGATTTATACATTCTCTTGGTCATTCTATTCTGCTCCAACCTTTCTTAAATGCCCAAACAACCTCAACAACTCTTCATTGGCCCTCTGAATTAAACTTCGGTAACTCAACCAGGAAAGGTGTACAGTAGGGTCATTATTGAAAGAATTAGAGGTAAGACAGAGAGTAGGATTTCGGATGAGCAAGGAGGCTTTAGAGTGGGTAGGGGATGTGTAGATCAAGTGTTTACATTGAAGCATATATGTGAACAGTATTTAAATAAAGGTAGGGAAATTTTCATTGCATTTATGGATTTAGAAAAGGCATATGATAGAGTGGATAGGGGAGCAATGTGGCAGATGTTGCAAGTATATATGGAATAGGTAGTAAGTTACTAAATGCTGTAAAGAGTTTTTATGAGGATAGTGAGGCTCAGGTTAGGGTGTGTAGAAGAGAGGGAGATTACTTCCCGGTAAAAGTAGGCCTTAGACAGAGATGTGTAATGTCACCATGGTTGTTTAATATATTTATAGATGGGGTTGTAAAAGAAGTAAAGGCTAGGGTGTTGGGGAGAGGGAAGGGATTAAATTATGGGAATCAAATACAAAATGGGAGTTGACAACAGTTACTTTTTGCTGATGATTTTGTGCTTATGGGTGATTCTAAAGAAAAGTTGCAAAGGTTAGTTGACGAATTTGGGAGGGTGTGTAAAGGAAGAAAGTTGAAATTGAATACAGATAAGAGTAAGGTGATGAGGGTATCAAATGATTTAGATAAAAAAAAACTGAATATCACATTGGAGAGAAGGAGTACGGAAGAAGTGAATGTTTTCAGATATTTGGGAGTTGATGTGTCAGCAGATGGGTTTATGAAGGATGAGGTTAACCATAGAATTGATGATTGAAAAAAGGTGAGTGGTGCATTGAGGTATATGTAGAGACAAAAAATGTTATCAATGGAGGCAAAGAAGGGAATGTAGGAAAGTATAGTGGTACCAACACTCTTATAGGGTGTGAAGTTTGGGTTGTAAATGCTGCAGCGAGGAGGCGGTTGGAGACAGTGGAGATATCCCGTCTAGGGACAATGTGTGGTGTAAATATTATGCAGAGAATTCGAAGTGTGGAAATTAAGAGAAGGTGTGGAGTTAATAAAAGTATTAGTCAGAGGGTTGAAGAAGGGTTGTTGAGGTGGTTTGGTCATTTAGAGAGAATGGTCCAAAGTAGAATGACATGGAGAACATATAAATCTGTAGGGGGAGGGAGGGAGGGTAGGGGTCGTCCTCAAAAAGATTGGAGGGAGGGGGTAAAGGAGGTTTTGTGGGCAAGGGACCTGACAAGCTGTTGAAGTGTGAGCAAGGTAATATTTAGTGAAGGGATTCAGGGAAACCAGTTATTTTTATATAGCCAGACTTGAGTTCTGGAAATGGGAGATACAATGTCTGCATTTTGAAGGAGGGGTTTGGGATACTGGCAGATTGGAGTGATGTGTAATAGGATGGTATATATATAATTGGGGCCCTGATATTATATTCTATATGGACTTTATTATTTCAGGTCACTTTTTATATTGTATCTTTATTTATGCTTCTAAACTTTTGTATCTGGGCACCTCTGCAAAAACAGCAATTATGTGTGAGTGAGGTGAAAGTGTTGAATGATGATGAAAGTATTTTTGTTTTAGGGATTTTCTTTCTTTTTGGGTCACCCTGCCTAGGTGGGAGATGGTCAACTTGTTGGAAGAAAAAAAAAATAAATGCTACACTTCTAATTCTCTGAATACTATTCACACCACAAAGTGCTCTCCAGCATGACAGCACTGACTCAACACCTCATCGCAACATTTACAGCTGATGCTTCACACCCATACAAGTGCTGGTACCACTATACTCTGATATTTTCCCATTTTGCTTCCATAGACACTATTTTGCCAGTGATAATACAAATGCAGTGGACCCCCGGTTAACGATATTTTTTCATTCCAGAAGTATGTTCAGGTGCCAGTACTGACCGAATTTGTTCCCATAAGGAATATTGTGAAGTAGATTAGTCCATTTCAAACTCCCAAACATACACGTACAAACGCACTTACATAAATACACTTACATAATTGGTCGCATTTGGAGGTGATCGTTAAGCGGGGGTCCACTGTATTACCTTATGAAACAATTACCTATGCATTTTGCTCTTTGTAACTAAATATCTGAGCTTGAGAGACTGCAGGATTTAAGGTCAAGTGAATACAGTCCCTGATTTATTGAGGGGTCTCTGATAATACACATGCACCCTACTGTATTGTATATATTCAAGAAAAGCTCTAAACCCACCGGGGCAACACGAGACATTGTAAGTGTGAACTTGCCCTAGTGTTTCAGCCATGAGAGGGAGGGATGGAGTCAGCCATGGCCTCACAATACCAGACTTACTACAGTAACCTTCCAATGATGTTCAACAATGCAGTATTAATTATAATCTTGAACATGCCTTCAGTTAGTTTTTCAATGATAATGAATAGGTAAAAAAATACCAGTACTCTAGTACTATTTTGTAATTATATCAGCAGACAATGCAATAGTTGGTATTCCCTCTGATCTTCGCTGACTTTCACTCATTACTGCCCTTGTCAGTATACAGCATGAATAAAAGATTTTGTACTGTATTGCAAATTTTCAGCCTACATCTCTGCTCTCTGCTTCATATGTTGAAATTACGGAAAACTATAATAAACCTCTTGATTCACTTGTAAACAGACCTGGATCAATGTGGGGTTCTTTCTCATGCCACGGAGATGCCACAGCCCAAAAGTAAACTAGTGCTATTGCTTGCTCCTTCCATATTCTTTTCTACAAAATGAGAAGTATTGCATTATGCCATTACTCGAGAGTTAGTTGTTAGTACAGGTACAAAATTTCCAGAAAAACGGTTTCCATAATTAAGAAAGACCAACTTATCAACAGATTATAAATTTAGGACAAGAGTTACACAAATTATCTTCTGAAGCATTCAAAAGTAACAAAAATAATTAATAAATAACATACCTGATGCATTCCCAGATCAATAAGAGAATAATTGAGCACAGAAAGCCAGGCGGCAGGAATTGCTAAACAGATGGAATACGCAACTGTCACCAGCAACACATCTCGATTTCTGAAAGCAGGAAAACAGTTACAATTTGAAATCTTGGAACACTTCACTAATTTGGGCTTCCTTCCAATACCTTACACATAAGGATTATTCAAACATTTTTTATTAAAATTAGATATGCCAGTTTGTGTGGCTCTGCTCATACCTGATATTTTGCAAGGTTAGAGCAAAAAATTACTTTTTCTAACACAAGTCAGCATACAGAATGATTTTTCCTATCACACTTCATCATACAGGATGGGTTTTCAAATTAAGTAAGTCTTTTTTTTTTCCCTTTCCAACAAGTCGGCCGTCTCCCACCGAGGCAGGGTGACCCAAAAAAGAAAGAAAATCCTCAGAAAGAAAATACTCTCATCATCATTCAACACTTTCACCTCACTCACACATAATCACTGTTTTTGCAGAGTTGCCCAGAACACAACAATTTAGAAGTATATTTTATTTTTTTTTTTTTATTATCACACCGGCCGATTCCCACCAAGGCAGGGTGGCCCGAAAAAGAAAAACTTTCACCATCATTCACTCCATCACTGTCTTGCCAGAAGGGTGCTTTACACTACAGTTTTTAAACTGCAACATTAACACCCCTCCTTCAGAGTGCAGGCACTGTACTTCCCATCTCCAGGACTCAAGTCCGGCCTGCCGGTTTCCCTGAATCCCTTCATAAATGTTACTTTGCTCACACTCCAACAGCACGTCAAGTATTAAAAACCATTTGTCTCCATTCACTCCTATCAAACACGCTCACGCATGCCTGCTGGAAGTCCAAGCCCCTCGCACACAAACCTCCTTTACCCCCTCCCTCCAACCCTTCCTAGGCCGACCCCTACCCCGCCTTCCTTCCACTACAGACTGATACATCTCTTGAAGTCATTCTGTTTCGCTCCATTCTCTTACATGTCCGAACCACCTCAACAACCTTCCTCAGCCCTCTGGACAACAGTTTTGGTAATCCCGCACTCCTCCTAACTTCCAAACTATGAATTCTCTGCATTATATTCAACCACACATTGCCCTCAGACATGACATCTCCACTGCTCCAGCCTTCTCCTCGCTGCAACATTCATCACCCACGCTTCACACCCATATAAGAGCGTTGGTAAAACTATACTCTCATACATTCCCCTCTTTGCCTCCAAGGACAAAGTTCTTTGTCTCCACAGACTCCTAAGTGCACCACTCACTCTTTTTCCCTCATCAATTCTATGATTCACCTCATCTTTCATAGACCCATCCGCTGACACGTCCACTCCCAAATATCTGAATACGTTCACCTCCTCCATACTCTCTCCCTCCAATCTGATATTTGTAAAAACTTCTCATATGCTAACTTTTTCTCCCTTACTACTCTCTTTACATCATCATTCCACCAATCGCTCCTCTTTAGAAGTATATACGTATAAAAATACAATATATCCCTCCAAACTGCCAATATCCCAAACTCCTCCTTTAGAGTGCAGGCACTGTACTTCCCATTTCCAGGACTCAAGTCCGGTTATATAAAATAACCGGTTTCCCTGAATCCCTTCACTAAATATTACCCTGCTCACACTCCAACAGCTCGTCAGGTCCCAAATACCATTCGTCTCCATTCACTCCTATCTAACACGCTCACGCACGCTTGCTGGAAGTCCAGACCCCTCGCCCACAACACCTCCTTTACCCCTCTTCCTCCAACCTTTTCGAGGACGACCCCTACCCCGCCCTCCTTCCCCTACAGATTTATGTTCTAGCAGCTTTCATACCCTTCCATTTTCTCTTCATCACACTATAAATGACTTTTTACCTCCTCTATCTTAAATATAAATGCTGTATGTACTAAATATTTTCAGTATAGCAATATAAAAATATAACTTCCATCATGCAATTATTGAAGTCTTGACATTATCATACCTGAGAAGTTTTAAAATATTATTTCTATTATGCAATACTTTTTGTATATGTATAAACATTATTATACCTAATTATCTTCTTAAAAGTGGCTTTGAAGTTCAATCTTTCTACAGCTGATGTGACAGATGGCGGAACAGGAGGTTTTGAAGGGAAGTACACCAGGATAGCAATCAGCACAGTCACTCCAACAACAGCATCTAAAGTGGATACAGTGCCATCTCAGCTAGTGGTCATGTGAATGAATTACTGCATTATATATACAGGAAGTGCTAAACCTGTAAGGGGGTCACACAGTTCCTGGGTAATGGGAAGTAATCAGGTATGATCTAAGCAGACGGTATCTCTAATTCCTAGAGCTACTGTCCCCTACACCAGCACCCTCTTAAACGTTTAAATGAATGGAGAATGAAGTATATAGTGTAAGTTGTCAATCAATATTTCAATTTTTGCTTAAACAATTATTTTAATAGTGCAGTACTATAGAGAGCCATGCACATATAGCACCTTTCCAGTGTTCCACATTTTCATTGGCTTGAAATTGAGCCATTTTTCATTATGTTCCACCTGCTGGCTGGTGGAACAATGACTCAATTAAAAGCCAATGAAAACGTGGAACACCAAAAAGAGATCCTGTATATGTGGGGCCCTCCCGTACTGCACTATATAAACCAAAAATCATGAAGTCCTACATAATTTTTGGTTTATCTGTGATGAATTATTAACTGAAGCCATAGAAGTGTTATAAACTGTTTATGAATATATCTAGTTTTCCCAGGTGTCTCATAGCTCAGTGTTAGAGCACTTGGTTCACAACCAAAAGAACCTAGGTTTTGATCACGAGTGAGGAGACATTTAGGCAAGTCTCCTTACACATGGCAGTAAACAGATACCTAAGGACTAGTCAGCTGTTATGGGTCATGTTCTAGTGCAGAAGACTCAAAAACTCCAGAAGAAATAAAGCAACACTGCTGTGTTTTCTTGGGTTACCATGAGTTAATAACCCCATGGGTTAACAATTTGGTTAAATTCATCTTGTTAACTTACTGATCAATCCAAAAGGAAAACTTGATGACATGTAATAAGTCATGTGTCTGTAACTGAACCCAAAGCTCTCCTCTGCAGAAAGCAAAACCTCCTATTTTTCACAAGAATGAAAGCTTTCTTTTACAGTACAGTAGGAGCCTGACTTACAAGCAAAGTCACTTATGAATGGGGCCCTTTGTTTAACAATTTTATATGAATGACTACCTGCAGAAACCAACAGTGTAAACATTCAAACAAATTTTTCAATGCCCTGGCCATCTCCCACCAAAACAGGATGGCCCAAAAGAAAAACCAAGTTTTTAATTTTTCATGTAGTAATTTATACAGGAGAAAGGGCTACTATACCCTTGCTGCCAGCATTTTAGTCGTCTCTTACGAGACGCATGGCTTACAGAGGAAGGATCCTTTTTCACTTTCCCATGGCGAATTCAAAGAAATTATTTTCTGGAAATAATTTTTTTGTGTGCAATCTGCATTTTATGTATGTGTGGAGGGCTCAAATCTGTGTGGTAGACTTTGGTTAACAACTGTAGCTATAATAATTCAAATTTTGTTAAAACTGAATCCTAAGTTTTATTTTGTCTCTACTTGTTTCTGCCAAATGCATTCACATTATGTGCAGGTTCATTTTATGTTTGTGTGGAGGGATCATGTTCATTTGCTAGACACTGATAAGGGAATTATATTTAAAATTAAAATGGTTTATTGGGCAGCATTAACTTTGTCCAGTATATGATCAATGGTTGACATGCAGTAGCTCAGCCCACTCACATAACCCTCTCTCCTTCACTACAGCCCAAGTATACAATTATCCTCACCACTACTTTCCCGAACCATATGTCGAGGCACTTAATACCTTCACCATAACAGTGACAGGGTGGAGAGCAAATGTAAAGTATGCAGTCCAGTTGATACTGATCAAGCAGTGTTGTGCCAGCTAGAGTGGGAAGGAAGGAATATGAGAGGTTAGGAAATTGGAGAGAGATAGCAAGAATGAAAGGAAGGAGAAAAAGGTAAGGAAAGGAAGAGAAAGTACTGTACATTGTTTTAAATTTCATTGTTAAAGTGGATAAGATTAGATACTGAATATTATGGCTGAGGACCACCTCTCTTGACTATAAAATGAGTGTTTATGAAAAAATAGGTGTTGAGGTATGAACACTCAGGTCAGAACAATTTTCATAAATGCATTAAGTGGGAACCTACTGTAAATATTTTTTTTTTTTTTTAAATTTTCTAGCAAATATGTATATGGCATTCCAATAACTAACTTACAAATGAATAAAAGTCTTTTAATATCACTCCTAATTTGGTTCTTGGTAACATCACCAGTAGGAGCATGCACGAAGAAGGGTTGCAAGTAACTGCCTGCCATCCCCAGCTGGTTCAGCACCTGTGATGTAGCTGCAAATAGAGACAGCTAGCATAAGTAAATATAAAAAAAAATATAAGACACAGTACCACAGATGGAACAATTACAACCAACAAATTGGAGACAAAAGCTAAAAGACATTTTAATATTAGTCTTCTCTAAACTATTATTGACTGATGATGATTTTGGAAGGCTCAAAGCATCATCTAGTGTTTGGTCTTCAATTTATGTGTTGTGAGAAAATGTGTATATATCATTCATATGCATTTTTTTTTTTTATGCACTGGTTGTCTCCTACCAAGGCAGGATGATTCAAAAAAGAAAAATCTTTTTCATAGTTTTTCTTCTTTTTACACTTAGTAATTTATACAGAAGGGGTTATTAGCCCCTTGCTCCCGGCATATTAGTCACCTCTTATGACACACATGCCTTACAGAGGAAGGATTCTTCTCCAAGGGTGTAATGTGACATCGGCAGAAATCTCTGAATCCAAAGAACTGAAATGTGACATTCTACTGGTCAGCCGATCGATTTTCCCTTACTTTTCTTTTTGATTTCATCAAGTAAAGCCCTGACAGAGGATGCCAAATTTCTCATCAGAACTGCTCTAACCCTCAATTATAAAGGATTTATTCAAATTTGTGGGAAGTATTATTTTAGCATGATACGAGGCCCTGTTTCCCATCTGATTTCATCTTGTGAAACCCTGATATAAGATACCAATGTTCTTATCAAAAGTATATGTCCAATAAAATGGACACAAAGAAAGGGGAAAATAGCACCAATTCTTTGGATCAAGAGCTCTTAACTGGTATAAAACAGCTTTGCTTGAAAAATCTCTGCACAATACAGGTCTCCCTCAACATTCGCATTTTCCACTTTTGCAGAATATGGTTTGTTGCCATGCTTATGTGATGTGAATTTCTCCATTGTGCATCTATCTCATTACTACTGCTACTGAATCCATTTATTTATAACTAGTTCCTTATTTCTGAAACTTGCTTAGTAAACAGAATCATTTGCCTCTGTAATATTTTGACTATCACCCACAGGATGGGTATGTGGTCTATAATAAAGCTATCAGATTACTTCTATAACACAAAAATGGCAAAACATGATGCCTCAATCAGAAGTCATAAGCAGAAACCTCTTTATTTATTTTTTTTTTTATTATCACACCGGCCGATTCCCACCAAGGCAGGGTGGCCCGAAAAAGAAAAACTTTCACCATCATTCACTCCATCACTGTCTTGCCAGAAGGGTGCTTTACACTACAGTTTTTAAACTGCAACATTAACACCCCTCCTCAGAGTGCAGGCACTGTACTTCCCATCTCCAGGACTCGAGTCCGGCCTGCCGGTTTCCCTGAATCCCTTCATAAATGTTACTTTGCTCACACTCCAACAGCACGTCAAGTATTAAAAACCATTTGTCTCCATTCACTCCTATCAAACACGCTCACGCATGCCTGCTGGAAGTCCAAGCCCCTCGCACACAAAACCTCCTTTACCCCCTCCCTCCAACCCTTCCTAGGCCGACCCCTACCCCGCCTTCCTTCCACTACAGACTGATACACTCTTGAAGTCATTCTGTTTCGCTCCATTCTCTCTACATGTCCGAACCACCTCAACAACCCTTCCTCAGCCCTCTGGACAACAGTTTTGGTAATCCCGCACCTCCTCCTAACTTCCAAACTACGAATTCTCTGCATTATATTCACACCACACACTGCCCTCAGACATGACATCTCCACTGCCTCCAGCCTTCTCCTCGCTGCAACATTCATCACCCACGCTTCACACCCATATAAGAGCGTTGGTAAAACTATACTCTCATACATTCCCCTCTTTGCCTCCAAGGACAAAGTTCTTTGTTTCCACAGACTCCTAAGTGCACCACTCACTCTTTTTCCCTCATCAATTCTATGATTCACCTCATCTTTCATAGACCCATCCGCTGACACGTCCACTCCCAAATATCTGAATACGTTCACCTCCTCCATACTCTCTCCTCCAATCTGATATTCAATCTTTCATCACCTAATCTTTTGTTATCCTCATAACCTTTAAACTCTTTCCTGTATTCACCTTTAATTTTCTTCTTTTGCACACCCTACCAAATTCATCCACCAATCTCTGCAACTTCTCTTCAGAATCTCCCAAGAGCACAGTGTCATCAGCAAAGAGCAGCTGTGACAACTCCCACTTTGTGTGTGATTCTTTATCTTTTAACTCCACGCCTCTTGCCAAAACCCTCGCATTTACTTCTCTTACAACCCATCTATAAATATATTAAACAACCACGGTGACATCACACATCCTTGTCTAAGGCCTACTTTTACTGGGAAAAAATTTCCCTCTTTCCTACATACTCTAACTTGAGCCTCACTATCCTCGTAAAAACTCTTCACTGCTTTCAGTAACCTACCTCCTACACCATACACTTGCAACATCTGCCACATTGCCCCCCTATCCACCCTGTCATACGCCTTTTCCAAATCCATAAATGCCACAAAGACCTCTTTAGCCTTATCTAAATACTGTTCACTTATATGTTTCACTGTAAACACCTGGTCCACACACCCCCTACCTTTCCTAAAGCCTCCTTGTTCATCTGCTATCCTATTCTCCGTCTTACTCTTAATTCTTTCAATTATAACTCTACCATACACTTTACCAGGTACACTCAACAGACTTATCCCCCTATAATTTTTGCACTCTCTTTTATCCCCTTTGCCTTTATACAAAGGAACTATGCATGCTCTCTGCATGCATTATCATTAAGATTTTAACCATAACCATATTATAGCTTGTAAATTTATTTTTAGATGTAATATTACCTGTCGCTGTAGTTCTCTCACCGGGTGGGAACCAATCTGCTGCAATCTTTGGTGGAGCAGACATGATTAGTGTCCCTGCTATCCCATTCAATATGGCTCCAATGTGGCACATTCTGTGCAGCATTAAAAGGAAATTAATTAATATGAATTGTACATTATACTGACATGGTAGTATACACACTCAGAAGTATATCTATTAGCATAAATAACCAAGTTGTACTTTAATTTTTATGTGAAGACTGAAGTACTTTTCATGTTTAATGTACAAGTGTATTACGGCCTTAATCACTACTGTGTAATTTATGCACTTTGAACCTAATAAGCAAATCACACTATACCATTATCCAGCACAATAACAAGTAATACTTTAGTCCAAGTAGGAGACAAAATTATGCTACCTTTGTATTTCTCTCAAATTATAAAATTACTGGCAAGAGATGCATCATTCCTGCAATGCACCTTGATATAGACACATGGTTGGTGCAAGTCTCTACAAATTGACTATAATATCACTCACTTGCATTTACTCTCATTCTTATCACCTTAATAGTAATCTTTCTCATTTCACTTGCTCTAGTAACATTAAATTATAAATACATTTATATCCTTATTTGATCCTTTTAGGGAGCTGCTATGATTCCAAAGAGTTGAAGTTGTTTTCCCTTCCTTGGATCAAGCTTGATTACTTCCCAGGTGCTGTATGACCTCAATGAGTTCAGCTCTTTCCCATGAATATACAATACATCCTGTAATTAACGGGCTAATTGGAGGGAGCAAGTGGCCAGAATGGCAACTGTGATGGCTAGAGAAAAGACTGTCTTGCCGTGACTTGAACAATGAACAATTATGCGACCAAAGGACTCTTTCCACTGTTTCCAAATCTACTGATCCAGCAGATTTTGTTCCGTATTTCCGAAATCTGTTCAATGGAGGGAGGGTTTACTGTGCTGTAATAATCTCTTATAATAAGTACTGTTTACTATATATTATTATTATGCTGATTTTAATTTAAGTGCCATTTTTCAGACTGAATCAACTCATTAGTACTGTACTTACACTGTAAAGAATTCAACAGAATCTGTCATAAAGGGGATAATTCTGGCGACTGTTGCACTGGCAACCAGTACACCACAAGTAATCACACCTACACGCAGCCCTTTGGTGTCCATCAGCCAACACATTGGCACAACAAAGAGTGCAAATGTTATTGTGCCCCAGTTGGACATCATTGCCACTGTTTCAGATCCCCAACCTTCATAAGCTGCACCAACACTCTCACTAATGGGACCCCACAGGCCCCATTGTACGCACTGAAACACAAGACCATAGAAACAAACATTACAAGCATTAGGTTTCCCATAAAACACAGGCACATGTGCCTAAAATTCTTTATGAGCAAATGTAACAAATCTATAAAGTGATCAGAATTCAAACTCTCTGTCAGAAATTACTACTATGGTTCAGTGGGGTTAAGATGATAAGCTAGTAATCCCAGAGTGTGGGTTCAAATCCTGATCATGCTGGGCATATGAACATTCATATTAAGGAACAAACAGTTTATTATTAAAAAGTTATCAAACTTGAAGGATAATTTTCTCAATGTATTCAGCAGGTAAACTCCAGCATTAGTTTTCATTTACATTAACTGCCTGAATTATTAAATCAGTCTGTTCCACCCCATGTCACTGATATGGTGGTGGTTGTTGCTCTCGCTCTCTCTCTATCTCTCTCTTTCATTCCCTTCCTTTCCCCTCTCCTCTCTCTCATTCCCTCCCTTTCCCCTCTCCTCTCTCATTTCCTCCCTTTCCCCTCTCCTCTCTCTCATTTCCTCCCTTTCCCCTCTCCTCTCTATTCCTTCCCTTTCCCTTCTCTCTCATTCTCTCTTTCCCCCTCTCCTCTCTCATTCTCTCTTTCCCCTCTCCTCTCTCATTCCCTCTTTCCCCCTCTCCTCTCTCATTCCCTCCATTTCCCCTCTCATTCCCTCCCTTTCCCTTCTCTCATTCACTCCCTTTCCCCTCTCTCATTCCCTCCCTTTCCCCTCTCCTCTCATTCCCTCCCTCCCTCATTAGTAATCTTTTTTATTCTCCTTTTGAATGTTCTCTTATTTATCTTGTACTGCATAGTAGTTAATAGGCCCAAATACTTTTGGTTCCATAGTTACTACAGAAGCTCAACATCTTAATACTGAAATTCAGAACATACAGTACTATTTATTTTGTAAAGCACATCAAACTCAACCACCAGTCTTCACAATTCAAGTAAGCTTAGGTGCTGGTGATTACCTTCCATTAATCAGGTGCTGTATCACTCCAATGGGGTTGTTGTTTCCCCTGAAAATATTAATAGTCCTCAATTCTCAGAATTTACCTCATATTAATTCCCGGTATGGGTGGAAACATTGGGTGTGTTTCCTTACACATGCTATCCCTGTTCACCTAGTAGCAAGTTGGTACCTGGGTGTTAGTCAACTGGTGTGGGTTGCATCCTAGGGGACAAGATTAACCTAAGTTGCCTGAAATGCTAGGTCTGTATAAGTTGTATCAAATAATTGTAGAAATGAAGACATTTATTATTATTACTTCATCAGCAATCCACTAAACCATTATTAATTTCCTGCAAACACTAATAAATTGTTAAATTCCAACTCTTCCCCACAAATCTCTGACCTGGGAAAAACTACATTATCTTGAGAGGAACTAACCTGAAACCATGCCAAAAATGAAAATACTGCCAGAATCCAAAACCGTCTCTGGTAAACC
This sequence comes from Cherax quadricarinatus, assembly GCF_026875155.1. Lineage (NCBI taxonomy): Eukaryota > Metazoa > Arthropoda > Malacostraca > Decapoda > Parastacidae > Cherax > Cherax quadricarinatus. Next base: position 4,784,229 of record NC_069455.1, on the reverse strand, counting down.
CTTGTCCGGCTATCCTTATCTGCACAGCTGTATCCTGAAAAAGCACATTTCTCTGTCATCACAAAGCAAGTAATATACATGTCTACTCTTTACGTAGTACGTACATACATTCCTGGCCCATAGCACATAAAATGAATGAGCATAAAGCATACCCAATGTAACATATAAAACATAAGAGATTCATTCTGAGACTTTGCAAATTCTTAGTTTCTTGACTAATATTAACCAAAAAAAATCAGTATACCACACATACACCAAATGGTCATTTTCTTTCAATACACCAACCATCTTCCACTAAGGTAGGGTGGCCCCCCAAAAGAGGGAAAACACATTCACCATCTCTCATTCAATCCTTGTTTTGTCAGAGGCACACTAATGTAACAGTCTGGATAACCCTTCGAACTGCAATATCCTCACGCATTCTTTAGAGTGCAGGCATTGCATTACCCACCTTCCGGACTCAAGTCTGGCTAACCAGTTTCTCTGAATTCCTTCATAAATGTAACCTTCCTCACACTGCAACTGCATGTCAGATCACTTAAACCACTTACATATACTTACTCATATCTAATGCACTCCATATGCCTGTCAAGATGTTCAAGCCCCCAGCACTCAAAAACCTCCTGTACTCCTTACCCCAAACTTTCCTGGGACAACTACTACTCTCCTCTCCACTAGTCATCCTCTTTTGCTCCATACTTTCTAAGAGGCCAAACCACCTCAACAACCCCTCTGACTTATATTTTTGGTAATACTTCAACTTCTAATCTCCACACCCTGAATACTCTGCATAATATTCACACCAAACATCTTCCCTTAATACAAATTCTGGCACACCAAGAAAAGCCTGTAGTACCTGGTCATAAATCAAGTCCCCAGACATCACAGATGTATTTATTTATTTTAATCAGTGGAAGCACTAAACTCATAAACAGAATGTTTATTTAGGCATGAGTATACATAAGTACAATTATCATACATAGCATAAATTATGGTGTCCCATTGCCTGGAAGACAATGCTTGTGCCTCACACACTGAGTGCCAGCAGTTCAATCCCCTGCCGGGTGGAAACACTGAGCGTGTTTCCTTACATCTGCTGTAACTGTTCACCTAGCAGTAAGCAGGCGTCCCATAGCTCGATCACTAGCACACTCAGCTCACACACTGAGGTCCGGGGTTCGAATCTCCTCCGGTATGGCTGGAAAACATTAGGGACATGTTTCCATAAGACACCTGCTGTCCCTGTCCCTGTTCACCCATCAGTTTAAAATGGGTACCTGGGTGTTAGATGACTGGTGTGGGTCGCATCCTGGGACAAAACTAACCTAATTTGCCCGAAATGCTCAGCATAACAAGTGGTTTTCTATATAGTAGTATGTCATTGATGTCAGCAATGCCTGTATTCCTTGTACATGTACTTGTAGTAAATAAAGATATTATTATTATTATTATTATTATTATTATTATTATTATTATTATTATACCTGGGTGTTAGTCAACTGGTGTGGGTCGCATCCTGGGGGACAAAACTGAAGGACCACAATGGAAATAAGACAGATAGTCTCTCGATGATGCACCGACTCTCTTGGGTTATCCTTGGTTGCTAACGTTCTGGGTTAAAAATCCAAAATCTTATCTAACCTAGGATAACCCAGAAAAAATGTCAAAAGTGACTTACTTCCACTAGGGTCCTTGACATAGCAAACTGGTGTCTTAAGAAATCACTGAGTTATCTACACTGGTACAGTAATAATAATATAGCATTGTAGTTTTATAAAATGTAGGAATACTTACGAGATTTAGTAAATGTTGCAACATTCCTTCTTATTATCTCCACTATTTTCTCAGTGTACTTATTACTACAACATGATGTGTAAATATAGTTTAAGTGCAGTGTATGGAAGAAAAATTTTACTCTGTCCAGTAGATCTCGACATATACTAAGACGGCAGTTCCTCCACCACCATCGTTTCAAGTTTTTTGGGCAGTTTTCCATCTTTGTCTATGCTGTGAAACGTATTATTATTATTATAATCAAGGGGGAAGCGCTAAACCCGGAGGATTATACAGCGCCTGGGGGGGATGTGGAAGGCATTCAGGCTTAATTCGGGGAACTGGAGCACAGATCCAATTCCCTAAATCAAGAGCCTCACCAACATTGCTGTGAAACGTAGATTCATAAATAACTTTCTTTTTGTGAGCGATGAGCAAAGTTGGAGAATATGAAGAACCACTGTCAGCTGTGTCGAGTTCAACCTCCCAACATCCAGGATGGATATTATCAAAAACAAGCGCTAAGCCCATATGGGTAGCAGCCAGGAAAGATATATTGCCCAAATCTGGACAAAAAGAGGAAAATGGGACAAGCTTCCCAAAATATAAAGGGAACAAATGTTCACCCTGAGTGAAGATAAGTAACCAGCTTCCTCCACAAATATTTGAGTTAACCAAACTCGTGTGGTTGTTCCACCACTGCAGCGTCCAGCTGGCGACAAAAGATTAAGGGCAACAGCCCAAATAGGTTTAAGGGTGATGTCAGGAAGGTTCAAGGCAGAGCAAGACGTCCACACACCACTAAGACCCAGACACTAATCTCAGCTTCCTGGATTTAAACATCAACAACAACAAATGGTGGTGTTGGGGTATTAAGGGCCACTACAGCTTACGCCTTAATGAACCCTACTGACCAGTTTCTGGGGAATAGTAAGTTTATTCATATTCATCCACATAGTTTATTTGGACATAATACATAGTTGTACAATGAATTATAGTAGTTGGATGTACATGCCAAAAGCCAATTGTATGCAAAGCATTATGGGCAGGCTTAAAATTAACTTAAAATTAACAAGCAATAAAAGGTTCAGTGGTAAAAAACAGCAAACAATTTACAATATGAAGTACAATTGAGTATTTAAAACAATAAAATTTGAATATTTCGATATTGAAGCATTATAGTTGTACAAATTTGTCGCATTACAATGTATAACAAACAAGATGACCAGTTTATTATATGTTGTCTTGAAGTTTTAAGATTTAATTGGAAGAATTATTGGTAATTATTGAGTGTTGATTATTTAGTCCTGAGCGAGTAAGTGGTTTTTTAAAAGAGTCTTAAACTGATTTTCAGGCCGGGTTACTTTAGTATGTTCTGGTAATGAATTCCAGATTTTGGGGCCCTTTATGTGCATAGAGTTTTTACACAGTGTGATATGGACACGAGGTACATCAAAAAGAGATCTGTGTCTTGTGTTATGGTTATGTGTCCTGTTAAGGTTGGTGAGGAGAAGTTTGAGTGGAGGGTTTATATTTGCGTGTATTGTTCTGTATATGTAGTAGGCACATGAATTAGTATGGATGTTCTTAATGGTGAGCAAATTTAGACTTTTGAATAGAGGTGGAGTATGCTGTCGCGAGTGGGAATTTGTTATCAGTCTGATTGCAGGTATAGGTGCACATAAATACATAAATACCTAAAGTCGGTTCCTGACCAGCCGGGCTGTGGCTCGTACGTTGGTTTGCGTGCAGCCAGCAGCAACAGCCTGGTTGATCAGGCTCTGATCCACCAGGAGGCCTGGTCACAGACCGGGCCGCGGGGGCGTTGACCCCCGGAACTCTCTCCAGGTAAACTCCAGGTACATAAATTATCATACATAGCAGCATATGTGTATATTACCCTAGGATAACCCAAAAAATCAGGCAAAGCGACTTATTTCTACTGGGGTCCTTGTTACGGAACAGTGCCCAACGTTGGGTGGGAATTGGGAAGTAAATAATTAAGTTTATTCAGGTATAGGTACGCATAAATAGTTACATAAATTATCATACATAACAGTATGTGTAGATTATCGAGGATAACTTAGAAAAAGGTCAAAGTGAAAGGAATAGACATTTACATTATGTATGATAAGTGTGTTTAAATGTACCTGTACCTACAATTATTATTATTATTATTATTATTATTTATTATTATTATTATTATTATTATAATCAAAAAGAAGCCAGGTGCAGCCGACACCAAAATACCGGACAGAACCAGACATCCACACTCCTCCAGAGTCAGCAACGACGTACAAACCAACAGAGGGAATCCTGGAATCATCGCTTATCTCTATAACCAACAATTTCAACCAGAACAACGGCTTCTATAACATAGCTGAACCACTCGCCAAGAAACTTCTTCATCGCTATCCCACATAAGGACAGAGAACACTGCAGAAGGTCTACTCACAACTTGTCCAATACCCCTGCCAAGCTACCCAAGACTCCATATTATCTCCACCCGGTAGATCATCAGCTGCAGCATTCTCCACCTGACCTCAACATTCTGAACATGACTATAAATACTCCCGTACCTTCCACCCCAGGTAGATCTGTGTGTGACTTGAAAAAGCCCACTGTGTGGGTGAAACGTCAATAAAGGATCACATTATACTGCATATGTGTTTATATTTCCACAGAGGGAAGGAACTGATGGGTCCATTGATCAATTGCCCCGCAGGCTGTGCATGGAATGAGGACATTTGTCAATGGTGCTTATTATTATTATTATTATTATTATTATTATAATCAAGGGGAAGCGCTAAACCCGTAGGATTATACAGCGCCTGTGGGGGGATGTGGAAGGTATTCAGGCTTAATTCAGGGATTATTATTATTATAATCAAGGGGGAAGCGCTAAACCCGAGGATTAAAGAGCCTGGGGGGGGGATGTGGAGGCATTCAGGCTTATTCGGGAACTGAGCACAGATCAATTCCCTAAATCAAGAGCCCTCACAACTCAAGACCTTCCTTAGGGTTAATTAGGGAATGAGAGCTACAGATCCATCCTGAATCAAGAGCCCCTCACCAGCATAAGGACCTTCCTGTGAGGCCAATGGTGTTACCATACGTAGGGTGTCCGGGCCCAACTCCAGCTCCTTGGAATAGAAGCTTCTAGTGACGTAAGACACCTCCAGGCAACCTTACCTGGAGTTTACTGGAGAGAGTTCCGGGGTCAACCCCGGCCTGTTGTGACAGGCTCCTGGTGATCAAACCTGTCAACCAGCGTTGCTGCTGGCTGCACGAAACTCACGTCGAGCCCAGCCGGCTGCAGGAACCGACTTTAGGTGCTTGTCCAGTGCCAGCTTGAAGACTGCCAGGGGTCTGTTGGTAATCCCCCTTATGTATGCTGGGAGGCAGTTGAACAGTCTCGGGCCCCTGACACTTATTGTATGGTCTCTTAACGTGCTAGTGACACCCCTGCTTTTCATTGGGGGGATGTTGCATCGTCTGCCAAGTCTTTTGCTTTCGTAGCGAGTGATTTTCGTGTGCAAGTTCGGTACTAGTCCCTCTAGGATTTTCCAGGTGTATATAATCATGTATCTCTCCCGCCTGCGTTCCAGGGAATACAGGTTCAGGAACCTCAAGCGCTCCCAGTAATTGAGGTGTTTTATCTCCGTTATGCGCGCCGTGAAGGTTCTCTGTACATTTTCTAGGTCAGCAATTTCACCTGCCTTGAAAGGTGCTGTTAGTGTGCAGCAATATTCCAGCCTAGATAGAATAAGTGACCTGAAGAGTGTCATCATGGGCTTGGCCTCCCTAGTTTTGAAGGTTCTCATTATCCATCCTGTCATTTTTCTAGCAGATGCGATTGATACAATGTTATGGTCCTTGAAGGTGAGATCCTCCGACATGATCACTCCCAGGATATGGCAAAACACCTCATTACAAAAATAACTCGCACATAAGGAATGAAACTTATAAAGTGGCTTCGGGCCGAAACATGCTATTTTTTTTTTTGTGTGTGTGTGTGTGTGTGTGAATTGTATTAAGAGCCACTGATACCTTTCGCCTTATAGTCCTGCTTTCCGATGTCAGAGAAAGAAGTCTTACCCTTGGCTCTCATAAGCCCAACAACAACAAGTCTTACCCAAAGACGGAAGATAACAGGAAAGGGATAAGATAAGGAAACTAGTATTCATTTTGCAGACAAACAGGAACTTAATGGTACCAATTAGGTCACGTTACCTGTTGATTCCTTTTCCTAATACCCAGCAGAGCAGGGCACCTATACTTCTACCGGAGTCAGTGACCGGATTCCCACTAAAACTAAAAATACCCGTAGAGCAATGTGAGGCTGATAAGTGATGCCCCAGTCGTTAACTTACCCAGCAGACAGAATAAGAATGAGACATGCAACATATGGGAATCTGTATTGAGGGAATGTTTTGCCATACACTGGCTTCATCAGTCCTATACAAAGAAGAATGGTGAACATCAGGAAGTAATCAGTCCCTCGTGCACTGACCAAATACATGTAGTTTTATTTATTTATTAAAGTTTCAGTTGAGGATGGTTACTTAAGCATTAATATTTTAGCTAGATAATCTGGTCATTTTATTTAACATTTTCTCTTTCTTCAGTTTATTTTGTTCTGTTTCTTTACTTTTTTTATTTGTGTTTTCTTTCCCCTAATCCTCCACTTTCTGTTTCTTCTTCCCCTCCTACAACTTTTTTAAGTACATCCTTCTTTCTCTTGTACCTCCTCTCTCTTCTTTGCTTAACATTCTGTTATTTACTTTCTGTTAATGAAGCCTTATCACCAGAAGCCTTATCACTAAACATCTGTAATAATACACACCTGATAACATACCTGGTACCACACCCATCACAACACACATGATTATGTATACACCTGCTACCACATTACAGTTAAGCCAAGATAATAAAGCCAGGGACAGGGAAGAGGATGCTAGGAACACTGTTCCAAGATGGAAAGCAACTTCAGTTAGGTTACACTCCATTGCACCTTCACACAACAGTATACATTTGCATTTTTGTAATGCTGTATGGCTTCTATTAGAATATTTGTTGTACCCAAATGGTAGATGAAAATGCTAATGGTGGATTCGTATATTCACAGTGCTTCATTGTGTTCTCTGGCCAGTATTAGACAAGAAAATTAGCGGTCTGCCTACCAGGTGCGCACACATACATTTACACCACCTGGCCAGTAACTGGATAGGTGAAGGTGAGGTCATACCCTCACCTCTTCAGGAAAGAAATCACTGGTAAACCATGGAATTCCTATTTCCCACAGAACATTTTATAAAACAAGTCAGATTACCTCTAGGAGGTTGTAGGATAAACATTCTAGATTGTTCTACATCAAATCAGATTCATTCTCAAGTACAGTACATATAATGCTCCAGCATCAGGATTCATGTGTCACAGCACAAGCGAACACCAGCACATGTGTGACACCAAACATACCTCTCCATTACACCCTACTACACACCTGTCATAGCACAAGTGAACACCACCACACAAATGACACCAAACACCTGTCCATCACACACCCTACTACATGCCTGTCACAGCACAGGAGAACACCAACACATAACACCAGACACACCTCTCCATCACATACCCTACTACACACCTGTCAGATCCATAGTGAAGATAGATTGCTGATGAATACAACAGGTGTGGCTGAAGGAACACAGTACGACAGGTATGACTTTAAAAATACAATACCAGCCTGCAAAAAATAAGAATAAACAATAGATTTAATGTGGTGCAAGACAACAGTAGGTGGTACAGGATAACTACGTGGTGCAAGACAACAGTAGGTGGTACAGGATAATAGTACGTGGTGCAAGACTAACAGTAGGTGGTACAGGATAACAGTAAAGGGTGCAAGACAACAGTAGGTGGTACAAGACAACAGAAGGTGGTACAAGACAACAGTAGGTGGTACAAGACAACAGAAGGTGGTGCAAGACAACAGTAGGTGGTACAATACAACAATAGGTGGTGCAAGACAACAGAAGGTGGTACAAGGCAACAGTAGGTGGTACAAGACAACAATAGGTGGTACAAGACAACAGAAGGTGGTGCAAGACAACAGAAGGTGGTACAAGACAACAGTAGGTGGTACAAGACAACAGTAGGTGGTACAGGACAACAATACGTGGTGCAAGACAACAGAAGGTGGTACAAGACAACAGAAGGTGGTACAAGACAACAGAAGGTGGTACAAGACAACAATAGGTGATGCAGGACAATAGTAGGTGGTACATGACAACAGAAGGTGGTACAAGACAATACAAGGTGGTGCAAGACAACAGAAGGTGGTACAAGACAACAGTAGGTGGTACAGGACAACAATAGGTGGTGCAAGATAACAGTAGGTGGTACAGGACAATAGTAGGTGGTACAGGACAACAGAAGGTGGTACAAGACAACAGTAGGTGGTGCAAGACAACAGAAGGTGGTGCAAGACAACAGAAGGTGGTACAAGACAACAATAGGTGATACAGGACAATAGTAGGTGGTACAGGACAATAGTAGGTGGTACAGGACAACAGAAGGTGGTACAAGACAACAGTAGGTGGTGCAAGACAACAGAAGGTGGTACAAGACAACAGAAGGTGGTACAAGACAACAATAGGTGATACAGGACAATAGTAGATGGTACAGGACAACAGAAGGTGGTACAAGACAATACAAGGTGGTGCAAGACAACAGAAGGTGGTGCAAGATAACAGTAGGTGGTACAGGACAATAGTAGGTGGTACAGGACAACAGAAGGTGGTACAAGACAACAGTAGGTGGTGCAAGACAACAATAGGCGGTGCAAGACAACAGTAGGCGGTGCAAGACAACAGTAGGTGGTGCAAGACAACAGAAGGTGGTGCAAGACAACAGAAGGTGGTACAAGACAACAATAGGTGATACAGGACAATAGTAGGTGGTACAGGACAATAGTAGGTGGTACAGGACAACAGAAGGTGGTACAAGACAACAGTAGGTGGTGCAAGACAACAGAAGGTGGTACAAGACAACAGAAGGTGGTACAAGACAACAATAGGTGATACAGGACAATAGTAGGTGGTACAGGACAACAGAAGGTGGTACAAGACAATACAAGGTGGTGCAAGACAACAGAAGGTGGTGCAAGATAACAGTAGGTGGTACAGGACAATAGTAGGTGGTACAGGACAACAGAAGGTGGTACAAGACAACAGTAGGTGGTGCAAGACAACAGAAGGTGGTGCAAGACAACAGAAGGTGGTACAAGACAACAATAGGTGATACAGGACAATAGTAGGTGGTACAGGACAATAGTAGGTGGTACAGGACAACAGAAGGTGGTACAAGACAACAGTAGGTGGTGCAAGACAACAGAAGGTGGTACAAGACAACAGAAGGTGGTACAAGACAACAATAGGTGATACAGGACAATAGTAGGTGGTACAGGACAACAGAAGGTGGTACAAGACAATACAAGGTGGTGCAAGACAACAGAAGGTGGTGCAAGATAACAGTAGGTGGTACAGGACAATAGTAGGTGGTACAGGACAACAGAAGGTGGTACAAGACAACAGTAGGTGGTGCAAGACAACAATAGGCGGTGCAAGACAACATTAGGCGGTGCAAGACAACAGTAGGTGGTGCAAAACAACAGTAGGTGGTACAGGACAACAGTAGGTGGTGCATGACAACAGTAGGTGGCACATGACAACAGTAGGTGGTACAGGATAACAGGACGTGGTGCAAGACAACAGAAGGTGGTACAAGACAACAGTAGGTGGAGCAAGACAACAGAAGGTGGTACAAGACAACAGTAGGTGGTACAGGATAACAGGACGTGGTGCAAGACAACAGAAGGTGGTACAAGACAACAGTAGGTGGTACAGGATAACAGTACGTGGTGCAAGACAACAGAAGGTGGTACAAGACAACAGTAGGTGGTACAAGACAACAGTAGGTGGTACAGGACAACAGTAGGTGGTACAGGACAACAGTAGGTGGTGCAAGACAACAGTAGGTGGTGCAAGACAACAGTAGGTGGTGCAAGACAACAGTAGGTGGTACAGGACAACAGTAGGTGGTACAGGACAATAGTAGGTGGTGCAAGACAACAGTAGGTGGTGCAAGACAACAGTAGGTGGTGCAAGGCAACAGTAGGTGGTACAGGACAACAGTAGGTGGTACTGGACAACAGTAGGTCGTGCAAGACAACAGTAGGTGGTACAGGACAATAGTAGTTGATGCAAGACAACAGTAGGTGGTGCAAGATAACAGTAGGCGGTGCAAGATAACACAAGGTGGTACAAGACAACAGTAGGTGGTACAGGGCAATAGTAGGTGGTACAGGACAACAGAAGGTGGTACAAGACAACAGTAGGTGGTGCAAGACAATAGTAAGTGGTGCAAGACAACAGTAGGTAGTGCAAGACAACAGTAGGTGGTGCAAGACAACAATAGGTGGTACAAGACAAGAGTAGGTGGTAAGAATAAGATATATTCTATGGGTACTGAGTATAGCCCAGCTCCCACCTTCTATCTTCAACCAACCACTGAATGCACCTTCAAGAGTACTGGTTCACTTAGGAACAATAAAGCTACCACTTAATTGTCTCAAGTTTTTTCAGGCCACTTCAGTAATATCCATTGAACCACAACTAAAGTAGAACACTCCATTATTATTTCAATAACTTAGTATACCCGATTTAAGTGGAGTACCACTTAAACAATTATTAATAGTAAGTCAATCAGTTCTCAAAGTTGAAGTTTGCTCTAAGAGTAAAAATCTATACTCACTTGGCTGCTGGATGAACATAAACCAGAGGTTACTATTAACCTTAATCAACACCAAGGATATCAGACACAGTTTAGGAAGGGCCAGGAGCTAAATCTCAACCCTGTACATACTACGGACCTTTAGATTATTGTATGTTTTGTGTGTGCAATAAAATGAAGAAAATAACTGAATTGACCCCCCTGCAAAACATAACTTGGTGCACACAATCCAGTGAGTACAATGCAGTGAGTACAGTGCAGTGAGTATGGAGATAAAAGAATATCCAGCTGGAAGAACCCCGAATGCTTGGTAAACTCCAAGACTTCACTTTTATTCACCTGATCTGGTCAGCTGCACCTCTCCTACAAGCCTCACTCTGCCTATACGGGACAGTCCTGCATATACAGCACCTTCTGTTTGATGTTCCCTTTTCTTTGGCTTCAAATTGAGCCACTTTTCATTATGTTCCACCCACTGACAGGTGAAACAATGGCTTAATTGAAAGGCAACAAAAAAATGTGGAACACCAAGAAGAGTTGCTGTACAGTATATGCAGGGCCCTCCTGTATAAACTAACATTTACCCTCTCTATGGTCTTAAAAAACTTGGTCTTCAAGGGAAAATTGTCTCACTGAAGTGTCCATCTTGCCTCGTGTTTTTGGTTTACAACTTTCAGTATTTTATGCTAATTATGTTTAGATTCAGTGTTGATAATGGTTCAGTATTCATTCATTCTTTATTATGCTTGGCAATATCAAGTACTTTTTCATGTTGTGTTTACTTATTTTTTCTGTTATCTCAGTTTCCTCCCATGCAGGACTCTTTTTCATTCCTTTACTGCTTGAAAAACTTCATTAAAGAAAAAGAAAAAGCAGAGATACAAAAAGAAATTAAAACCATAGAAAATAATGAGGAAATGGATAAGACTCCTGCTGTAAAATGGTGTGAAACCTTCAGCTACATACTCTGTATGCTGGTTACTGTAGCAGTGACCTCTCTTCCTGCCTGCTCTCCCTGCAACAGAACACAGTGACCTCCCTCCCTGCAACAAGCCACATTTACCTCCCTGCCTGCTCTCTCTGCAACAGACCTCACATACCTCCCTGCCTGCCTGCTCTCTCTGCAACAGACCACTTACCTCCCTGCCTGCCTGCTCTCCCTGCATCAGAACACAGTGACCTCCCTCCCTGCAACAAGCCACACTTACCTCCCTGCCTGCTCTCTCTACAACAGACCACACATACCTCCCTGCCTGCCTGCTCTCTCTGCAACAGACCACTTACCTCCCTGCCTGCCTGCTCAGCTGACACTGAGCCACTACCAAATCCTGATGATCAAGATTAATCTCTCTCAATCACCTGCCTCCTGCTCTGACTGCCACCTGGCACCAACACACTCCAAATATACCATATAAAACACTTCTGAGTCACTGGGAAATCTAACATCAGACATGTCAGTGAAGAAGCTGTATGTAGATTATCTTCTGTCACCTGATAGGTCAATTATTTGATACTGGTGAAAGTTAAAGGAGGAAGTGAAGAAAAACTTAATACATACATTAAAAAAGTACCAAACCTGGAAGTGAAAGAGAGAATGAGAATGAGAAAATGAGAGACAGTAGGAGACTTTTAAAGTCCACACCGAGGCTATCTGCTGAAAAAAAAGTCTACTACTATCTTGATAAAGAACTTCCCACTATTATCTAGATGGTTAGGGGAAGGATAGTAAACCAAAAGGCTCTCTTCCCTACCCTCCAGCCACTGTCCCCTCAAGGGAGGTTCCTTGATGCTGGTGAGAGGCTCTTGATCTAGGGAATTGGATCTGTGCTCCAGTTCCCTGAATTGAGCCTGAATACCTTCCATTTACCCCCCTCGCATGCACTGTATAATTCTATGGGTTTAGCGCTTCCCCATGATTATAGTAATCATATAATAATAATCCAGCCACTGTCGGCATGAAACAAGGAAAATCATATCACCTGCCTCCTTGGAGTCTACCTGGAGTGTGTTTCAAAAATCAGTGCCCCAGCAGCCAGGTCCCAGACCAGGCCTCCTGGTGGACCAGGGCCTCATCAACTACGCTACTAGTGCTTGCCATACACAGCCGAACATACAAACCACAACCCAGCTAATCAGCAAGGAATCTATTGCTAATCCCCCTTATGTATGGTGGGAGGTTGTTAAAATAGTCTTGGGCTCCTTACGTTTATTATCTTATTATGTTGTCTCTTGGTGTAATCAGGCACTCCTGCTTTTTATTGAGGGTATTTAACACTGTCTGCTGAACCTCTTGCTTTCATAGGAAGTGATTTCAGTGTGCATATTTAGGACCAGTCCCTCTACAGTTTTTAAAGTGTAAATTCTGGTATGTCTGCCTTGCTTTTGTGGCAAGGGGTACAGGTCAGAGGACTTCAAATGTTTACAAAAAAAACTTCATTAAAGAAAAAGAAAAAGCAGAGATACAAAAAGAAATTAAAAACAGAAAATAATGATGAAATGGATAAGACTCCTGCTGTAAAATGGTGTGAAACCTTCAGCTACTTACTGTGTATGCTGGTTACCGTAGCAGTGACCTCTCTTCCTGCCTGCTCTCCCTGCAATAGAACAGTGACCTCCCTGCCTGCCTGCTCTCCCTGCATCAGAACACAGTGACCTCCCTCCCTGTCTCCTCTCTCTGCAACAGACCACACTTACCTCCCTGCCTGCTCTCTCTGCAACAGACCACACATACCTCCCTGCCTCTTGTTTTGAAGGTTCTCCTTATCCATTCTATCATTTTCCTCACGGTGTTGATAATGACACTATTGTGATCCTCTGACATTTTCATTCCTAAGGCCTTCACATTTGTTTTTCAGCCTACTCAGTGGTTAGAATTTGCTTTATACTCCATTCTAGCTTCTATCTCCTCAATTTTTTAATAATGAAGTAACTGAAATTTGTCCTCACTGAATATCATATTGTTGTCTGTGGCTCACTGGAAGACTTTGTTTATATCAGGTTAAAGATTTGCAGTATCCTTGATGGATGACACTCTTAAATTTTAGTATTGTCTGCAAAGAATGATACAATGCTATGGCTCATGTCCCTGTGTATGTCAAATTTGAGGATGAAGAAAAGGATGGAGTCGAGTACTGTACCACATAGAATGGATCTTTTTCCCTTTAACCAAACTGGGCAAACTATTAAGAATTCTTTGTATTCTCTTCCTTAGAAAGTTGAAAATCCTTCAGCCCACTTTTTTTAGTTAGTTCTGCATGCATTTTGTACACTATTACACCATGGCTTTTGCAAAGTCTGTGTGTACTACATCTGCATTTTGTTTATCTTTCAGTGCAACATGGTGGTCCAGTAATTTTGAGAGGCAGGAATGACCTGTTCTCAACCCCTGTTGCCTTGGGTTGTGTAAATGTCATGAGTCCAAGTGGATTTTAAAAATGTGGGACATTAGTGCTGTCAGTTTGAAGTTCTTTGCTCTTGTGAAGAGGGACTGTGCTGTTTTCAACAACTGAGATGACCCCCAAGTCTAGGCTTCCTCATGACCCCCATGTCTAGGCTCCCACATGACCCCCATGTCTAGGTGCTCTAATGACCCCCATGTCTAGGCTCCCTCATGACCCCCCCTATGTCTAGGATCCCTCTCCGTAGAATATTTAAGGCACATCAGAGGGTTTCTTGTGTTCTTGATAAGCACAGAGTTCCATAAGTCTAGGCCTGGGGCAGAGTGCATGGGCATGTTGTCATGTTGTGAGTGTACTCACCTATTTGTGGCTACAGGGGTTGATTCACAGCTCCTGTGTGTGTGTGTGTGTGTGTGTGTGTGTGTGTGTGTGTGTGTGTGTGTGTGTGAGTGTGTGAGAATGTGTGTGTGTGTGTATGTGTGTGTGTGTGTGTGTGTGTGTGTGTGTGTGTGTATGTTGTGTGTGTGTGTGTGTGTGTGTGTGTGTGTGTGTTGTATGTGTGTGTGTGTGTGTGTGTGTGTGTGTGTGTGTGTGTGTGTGTGTGTGTGTGTGTGTGTGTGTGTGTGTGTGTGTGTGTGTGTGTACTCACCTAGTTGTACTCACCTAGTTGAGGTTGCAGGGATCGAGTCCAAGCTCCTGGCCCCGCCTCCTCACTGGTCGCCACTAGGTCACTCTCCCTGAACCATGAGCTTTATCATACCTCTGCTTAAAGCTATGTATGGATCCTGCCTCCACTACATCGCTTCCCAAACTATTCCGCTTCCTGACTACTCTGTGGCTGAAGAAATACTTCCTAACATCCCTGTGATTCATCTGTGTCTTCAACTTCCAACTGTGTCCCCTTGTTGCTGTGTCCCATCTGTGGAACATCCTGTCTTTGCCCACCTTGTCAATTCCTCTCAGTATTTTGTATGTCATTATCATGTCCCCCCTATCTCTTCTGTGTGGGAGTATGTGTGTGTGTGTGTGTGTGTGAGGGAGATTGAGTGAGTGAGAGAGAGAGAGAGAGAGAGAGAGAAAAGAGAAAGAGAGAGAGCGAGTGAGTAAGTGAATACATATCTCTGTGTAAACATGTAGGTGTTTCTATATCATATTTAGAAATTGATGAGAATCTCTACTGATAAGCACTGTACAAGATAAACAGCTGTTCTAATTAACAACACTTCACACTATCAAGGTAAAAATAGTGATGCACAAACAAACAATTTTATTTCCAGAAAGGTATACAAAATTAGGTAAAATGTGTACAATACATTTTGAAACACTACTGATCATGCGGCAATGAACTTCAATTATTTGACATTATAAAGTTTCATAGTTGAAATGACATTATTTAAATACTAAAAAAGGTCCTTTGTTAATGACCTTATAGTATAGATTATTATTATATTATAATCAAAAAGAAGCGCTAAGCCACAAGGGCTATACAGCGCTGCAGGGTAGGGAAGGAAGCGAGGGTATTGGATGGCAGAAGGGGGGAGGGATGATCAGTAGGTTACAGAAAACAGCGGGGCAGGGGATAGTACGGGGGTAGAGGGTAGCAAGAGATTGAAGTAGAAAGGGCTGAAGGTATCAGAATTTGTGAAGCAAGTCAGTTGTTGTCAAAAAGTCAATGAGAGAGTCCAGATGAAAGGTGGGTCCATCAGCGAGAAGGGAAGGTAAAGAGAGAGCAGCGGAGTGAAGACGACGACGGAGGTAAATTCTGCGTGCTCGTTGATAAAGTGGGCAGTCCAACAGAATGTGGCTGACTGATAATGGAGCTTGGCAATTCTCACAGAGAGGAGCAGGGCGCCTCTCCATGAGATATCCATGAGTAAGACGAGTATGGCCAATGCGAAGACGGGAGAGAGTAGTCTCCCAACCTCGACACTGGTGATAAGAAGACGGCCAGTAACCTATACTCGGTTTAATAGATTGAAGTTTGTTGCCGAGCATAGTAGACCAACGTTGTTGCCAACGGGTGTGAAGGTGGGAAGATATTGCAGCAAAATAGTCCGTAAATGGAATACCTCTATATGAAACTGGTAGGTCATGTACTGCTGACCGCACAGCAGTGTCTGCCTGTTCATTGCCCTGTACATCAACATGACCAGGGACCCAACAAAAAACAATATCTTTATGCTTGGTAAAGATGCGGCGTAGCCAAAGTTGGATACGGAGGACTAAGGGGTGAGGTGTATCAAATTTCTGTATAGCCTGTAAAGCACTAAGGGAGTCTGAGACAACCACAAATGATGACACAGGCATAGATGCAATACGGACAAGTGCTGCAAGGATGGCATACAATTCAGCAGTAAAAATACTAGCCGAAGATAGTAAATGCCCTCGTACGACGCTGTCCGGAAACACTGCTGCGACTTGACAATGGCGAGAGTACGAAGGGTGAGCCTCATGACAATTAAGGCAAGAGGGAGGTCGATTGCAAGACGTATTAGAATGGTCATCGGCACCACAGACTGGGCATTCGGCAATAGATATGCAATATTTTGCTGGACGGCCAAATCGCCAGCAATTTCTACACTGTTGCGGTGTAGGGATCACCTTTCGAACTTGTAACCGATGTCCTGCTACATAAACTGAGGATGTGAGTTCACGGATGTCAAAAGTTAAACGAGCCACATTGCTAGGGTATCGTCTCCGCCCATGGGCAGGAAGAACATAAGTGTCTACCTTGAGGATTGGGAGATCTTGGAGTTCCAGCTGTTCAAGAATGTCAGTGTCACATGTCTGGAAATTTTGTTGAACTATGGTATGGGGCAGAATGACGGTACCACTACAAGAATTGAGGGAATGATGTTTTTCAATAGTGACAGGAACAGTATCGATATGGGAAAGACGAGAAAGCTCATGAGCCTGGGTAGCATTCTGTACGGTGATGATGCGCATATCGCTCTTAAGAGCATGAAAAGAAATATCTTTACCAACATGGCGTAGGAGTGCCTTGCCAATACTGTGGTCAGAAAGATAGGCAGTAGAGGAAGTCGGTCGTAAAGTGAAGAATTTAGTCCATTGTGCAGTCTGAAACTGAGCGTGGAAAGGTAGTGAAGGACGCGTTGATCTTTTCTGAGAAGAACGAGAAGGTGGAGAAGTATCATCAGCAGGTAATTGTCGTTGGCGTTTAGGCGTGGGACCAGAGTTGGTCCAACGTGGAATGAGCCGGCGATTCGAAAATTGCCGCACCGTAGAGGGAGAGGCCGGAAGCATAGTCAGAGGAGAGCGAAGGTCAGATAAATCAAAGGAGTCAGTCGAGGCCTCAGTACCTGAAGCGGGTGAGGAAACAGCAGCGGCAAGAGGTACAGAGGCATGAGGAGTGTCCGAAGAGTGGTCCAAAGACAAGGCGGGGTCAGAACGGGGTGCGGTATCAAGAAGGGGCCCGGGGGTAGCAGGTTCATGGACTAGGGCTGCCATGGTTAGGTTACTTCTTTCTTTTTGTTTTTAAGAAAAAAAAAGAAAGAAGAAAAGAAAATAAAAATAAAAAAAAGAATAAAAAAAAGGGGGGGACCGGGGAGGGATAGTTCCTAGGAGGAATGAAAGGGCCAGAAATCTCCCTCCGCGCCCAAGAGGACCTCAGCACCGCAAGTAGCGCAGATGCAGCATGGAACCCGTGCCATACCCTACCCATCATGCCAGTAAACCGGCAATCCGGGATAGCAACCTCACATCTGCCGAGCTACCTCGGTGGACAAAAGCATACCTCCTTCGGCCACCACCCCCGGAATCCGAAAAGTGGCTTCCAGAGATACACCCATCACCCGAGAGACACCTAAAGCCACCCTCCGGGATACCGGAGAGGGATCGGGACATCCCCAGGCAATCCAGATTCCACGGCAAACTACGCCACCACCAAGAACCTCAATGGAATGGGATGGACCCCGGTACCCTTTCCCCTACCTAGGAACTAGCGTGCCTGTGGGAAAAAAAAAAAAATCCCAAAGGCCAAAAAGGAAGGGCAAAAGGGAGGGGTGGGGAGGAGGAGGAGGAAAGGAAAAAGGGGAGGATGGGATAGGGAACGGGGGATTGTGGAGTAATTAGGTTCGGTCTGAGGAAGGAGACCGACAGGTCTAATTCCTCAGACCAAGAGCCTCTTCACCACGCCAAGGAGCCCCCTTTGAAGAGGCTTATAGTATAGAACTACATATACCTGTCTGTTTGTGAGTGTCCACTGTCGCCCCAGTGTTCCTGCACCCAGAGAGGGAGGGAGCTGACACTTACATTAATTATAATGCACAATATATTATAATTAGGCTCTAGTAACACTTCAAACTTACTGTTATTACTGTGTATTAATGTTAAATCCATCATATTAGGATAGAAATGACCTCTAAATACAATACATATTTTGCATACTTCATGAGGTTTTACTAAGGCTAACTGGTTACTGGTGCCTAAATAACAATGGTTACTGGTGCCTAAATAACAATGGTTACTGGTGCCTAAATAACAATGGTTACTGGTGCCTAAATAACAATGGTTACTGGTGCCTAAATAACAATGGTTACTGGTGCCTAAATAACAGTGGTTACTGGTGCCTAAATAACAATGGTTACTGGTGCCTAAATAACAATGGTTACTGGTGCCTAAATAACAGTGGTTACTGGTGCCTAAATAACAATGGTTACTGGTGCCTAAATAACAGTGGTTACTGGTGCCTAAATGGTTACTGGTGCCTAAATAACAATGGTTACTGGTGCCTAAATAACAATGGTTACTGGTGCCTAATTAACAATGGTTCCTGGTGCCTAAATAACAATGGTTCCTGGTGCCTAAATAACAATGGTTACTGGTGCCTAAATAACAATAGTTACTGGTGCCTAAATAACAATGGTTACTGGTGCCTAAATAACAATGGTTACTGGTGCCTAAATAACAATAGTTACTGGTGCCTAAATAACAATGGTTCCTGGTGCCTAAATAACAATGGTTACTGGTGCCTAAATAACAATAGTTACTGGTACCTAAATAACAATGGTTACTGGTGCCTAAATAACAATGGTTACTGGTACCTAAATAACAATAGTTACTGGTGCCTAAATAACAATGGTTCCTGGTGCCTAAATAACAATAGTTACTGGTGCCTAAATAACAATGGTTACTGGTGCCTAATTAACAATGGTTCCTGGTGCCTAAATAACAATGGTTACTGGTGCCTAAATAACAATGGTTACTGGTGCCTACCCCTCAAGGAAGGTTCCTTGATGTTGGTGAGGGGCTCTTGATTTAGGGAATTGGATCTGTGCTCCAATTCCCTGAATTAAGCTTGAATGCCTTCCACATCATCCCCCCCAGATGCTGTATAATCCTCTGGGTTTAGCGCTTCCCTCTTGACTTTAATAATAATAATACTGGTGCCTAAATAACAATGGTTACTGGTATCTAAAAAACAATAGTTACTGGTGCCTAAATAACAATGGTTACTGGTGCCTAAATAACAATGGTTACTGGTGCCTAAATAACAATGGTTCCTGGTGCCTAAATAACAATAGTTACTGGTGCCTAAATGGTTACTGGTGCCTAAATAACAATGGTTACTGGTGCCTAAATAACAATGGTTACTGGTGCCTAAATGGTTACTGGTGCCTAAATAACAATGGTTCCTGGTGCCTAAATAACAATGGTTACTGGTGCCTAAATAACAATGGTTACTGGTGCCTAAATAACAATGGTTACTGGTGCCTAAATAACAATGGTTACTGGTGCCTAAATAACAGTGGTTACTGGTGCCTAAATGGTTACTGGTGCCTAAATAACAATGGTTACTGGTGCCTAAATAACAATGGTTCCTGGTGCCTAAATAAACAATGGTTACTGGTGCCTAAATAACAATGGTTACTGGTGCCTAAATAACAATGGTTACTGGTGCCTAAATAACAATGGTTATGGTGCCTAAATAACAATGGTTACTGGGCCTAAATAACAATGGTTACTGGTGCCTAAATAACAATGGTTCCTGGTGCCTAAATAACAATGGTTACTGGTGCCTAAATGGTTACTGGTGCCTAAATAACAATGGTTACTGGTGCCTAAATGGTTACTGGTGCCTAAATAACAATGGTTACTGGTGCCTAAATAACAATGGTTCCTGGTGCCTAAATAACAATGGTTACTGGTGCCTAAATGGTTACTGGTGCCTAAATGGTTACTGGTGCCTAAATAACAATGGTTACTGGTGCCTAAATAACAGTGGTTACTGGTGCCTAAATGGTTACTGGTGCCTAAATAACAATGGTTACTGGTGCCTAAATAACAATGGTTACTGGTGCCTAATTAACAATGGTTCCTGGTGCCTAAATAACAATGGTTCCTGGTGCCTAAATAACAATGGTTACTGGTGCCTAAATAACAATAGTTACTGGTGCCTAAATAACAATGGTTACTGGTGCCTAAATAACAATGGTTACTGGTGCCTAAATAACAATAGTTACTGGTGCCTAAATAACAATGGTTACTGGTGCTAAAATAACAATAGTTATGGTACTAAATAACAATGGTTACTGGTGCCTAAATAACAATGGTTACTGGTACCTAAATAACAATAGTTACTGGTGCCTAAATAACAATGGTTCTGGTGCCTAAATAACAATAGTTACTGGTGCCTAAATAACAATGGTTACTGGTGCTAATTAACAATGGTTCCTGGTGCCTAAATAAAATGGTTACTGGTCCCTAAATAAACAATTGGTTACTGGTGCCTACCCTCAAGGAAGGTTCCTTGATGTTGGTGAGGGGCTCTTGATTTAGGGAATTGGATCTGTGCTCAATTCCCTGAATTAAGCCTGAATGCCTTCACATCATCCCCCCAGATGCTGTATAATCTCTGGGTTTAGCGCTTCCCCTTGATTTTAAATTTAAAAATTTAATACTGGTGCCTAAATAACAATGGTTACTGGTATCTAAATAACAATAGTTACTGGTGCCTAAATAACAATGGTTACTGGTGCCTAAATAACAATGGTTACTGGTGCCTAAATAACAATGGTTCCTGGTGCCTAAATAACAATAGTTACTGGTGCCTAAATGGTTACTGGTGCCTAAATAACAATGGTTACTGGTGCCTAAATAACAATGGTTACTGGTGCCTAAATGGTTACTGGTGCCTAAATAACAATGGTTCCTGGTGCCTAAATAACAATGGTTACTGGTGCCTAAATAACAATGGTTACTGGTGCCTAAATAACAATGGTTACTGGTGCCTAAATAACAATGGTTACTGGTGCCTAAATAACAGTGGTTACTGGTGCCTAAATGGTTACTGGTGCCTAAATAACAATGGTTACTGGTGCCTAAATAACAATGGTTCCTGGTGCCTAAATAACAATGGTTACTGGTGCCTAAATAACAATGGTTACTGGTGCCTAAATAACAATGGTTACTGGTGCCTAAATAACAATGGTTACGGGTTTGCCTAAAAAAACAATGGTTACTGGTGCCTAAATAACAATGGTTACTGGTGCCTAAATAACAATGGTTACTGGTGCCTAAATAACAATGGTTCCTGGTGCCTAAATAACAATGGTTACTGGTGCCTAAATGGTTACTGGTGCCTAAATAACAATGGTTACTGGTGCCTAAATGGTTACTGGTGCCTAAATAACAATGGTTACTGGTGCCTAAATAACAATGGTTCCTGGTGCCTAAATAACAATGGTTACTGGTGCCTAAATGGTTACTGGTGCCTAAATGGTTACTGGTGCCTAAATAACAATGGTTACTGGTGCCTAAATAACAAAAAACAAGTCTGCTTTTTGCACACTGCAAAATGTATGCTACATACTCTTCTCCAACCTGTCGAACTCTCCTGAATCCATTTATTGCCTATACATAAATTCTATTCTGTAGTAACTTATACCTAAACTTTATTATTATATTCTTAAATATCAATGTATTACATTATATTCAATAAATTTAATATAGAAATAACTTTTTCCACACAGTGAGTCATTATTATTATTACTACTACTAATTATTACATTCATGGGGGAGCACTAAACCCATAGGGGTCATATAGTGCCTTGGAGAATGGAAGGCATTCAACTTTGATTCAAGGAACTGGAGCACTGGTTCAACTCCTTAGAGCAAGAGCCCCTCACCAACATCAAGGAACCTTCTTTGAGGGACAAACTGTGGGTCAACTCATGGCCTACACAGTGATTTGGTCATAGTTTCCCTCAGGTAGATCAACTTTGTCACCGCTCTCTAGCCAGCCTCACTGCTGTCCTTAAACAGTGATTTACACTCAAGAACACACGCTGATCTTCCATGGTGAGCCTCTGGCACTGTTGAAGGTTCAACACTACTCAGCTTTTGATGGCAATAATTTCTGAAGTTCTAAGAATCAATACCTTGTGGCTTAGCACTTCTTTTTGATTATAATAATAATAATAATAATAAGAATCAATACAGTTTAAATTAGCACTTTCAGTTCTTGCCACACTATCACTGCCTGGATTCAAAATTATTTTTTTTTGCTCTAAGGCCACATCAACCTGGGGCAAGTACTGTCTATATTAATTATGTCTTCTGAAAACATGAGAGTTCTGTTGCTAAGTGATCTCTCATTGAACCCACTCTTCCAAGAAGACCTGGGGTGATAAGCTTTCAATTATATTTACAGGTTCTTAAAAGTTATCAAACCTCAGGGTTTTCACACAGTGAGTTATGGTGAGATACACCGAGCCTGAAACAGAGTTAATGTCATTCTCTTAAAAAATCTACAGACATGACCTAGCAGCAAAATTGCAAAATATTGAGACAAATAATGGTGCAGTCATATCAATGGCTACTTCCAGATGAGCAATTCTGGTAGTACAGAAGAACAGATATAGTGTATGTACTTAAATTTTATTTGGTACCAGTAATTTATCAGATAGTTTAGTGAGAATACAATATATCTAGTCCTCTCTGGATACTTATAAGGTCTAGCATCATGTATAACTCTAGTATCTTGTATAACTCAATGTAACAACTTTACATTGTATCTCTTATAATTAACTCTGTAAACTAGTGATATTTAGGAAATGAGATTGGATACTTTAGTGAATTATTATTATTATTATTATAATAATAAAAACTAAGTACTAAATCCTTTAGCGAAGAATGATGATTCTACCTATGTATATATCTTTTGAATTGTCACAGAGTCCAAATACACATGTAAGCTTAACCCTTTCAGGGTCCAGAGGCCAGGGTCCAA
This sequence comes from Cherax quadricarinatus, assembly GCF_026875155.1. Lineage (NCBI taxonomy): Eukaryota > Metazoa > Arthropoda > Malacostraca > Decapoda > Parastacidae > Cherax > Cherax quadricarinatus. The sequence goes on along the minus strand of NC_069455.1, from coordinate 4,761,015 downwards.
GAATTTAAAAAAAAAAAATTATTTTTTCTTATGAAATGGTAGAGAATCTTTTTCTGAAGGTAATAAAACAAAAAGTACAAAATTTGATGGAAAATTGACGAAGTTACACTCATGAATTTTGATGCATCAGCGATTTTGCCAACTTTGACTCCCATTTTAGGCCAATTACATTATTCCAGTTGACCAAATTCTTAGCTATTTCGTTAGTATTACTTCTATTTTATCGACTGAGCACAAGAAATTGCCAAGTCAACTGTTTCAACTACCTAATAAAGTGATCGGAAATTGGTAATTTGGCCAATTTAACACAAAGTTCAAAATATTCCAGTTTTAAAATAGGGTCCAGAATAAACAATGCAGGCATTCCTGGCACTAAACTAACATTTCTTCTGTTCATTAGTTACGTTTTCAGGCTTTACAAATGAATTCCATTTTTATTTTTTATTCACACCAAAAAATAGATTTACTGTAATGCAATGTTGTAATAATTGTATAAATAATATCAGCACATTCAAGAACGTATATTAGACCCACTAGCTGATGCGTATGACCAATAAATTGCAAATACAACTGTAAAAAACATACGAAAAAACACTGCAGAGTCACTGTTTTAATCCAAAATTATGGTCAGAGTTTTTTTCTCATTATACATTGTGTGTTGCAGGATTTGTTTTATGTGGTGCACACTTACCACAGAGATGCGTTCTCTCATATCTAAGCCCAAATTTACCACTCGCAGGTTATCTGAGTGAGCTGAGCTCATGGCATAGATCTACGGTTCAGACCCTAGCTTCAAAGCCGTAAATCTACGGCACAGACCCTGAAAGGGTTAATACTAACTTCAATTTCTTTTAAGGAGCATTTACCTTCTTGCTCAAAATATTTATATTCTGAAGTAATAACATCCTCTTGTACATATTTCAACCAATACCTGAGAGGCTCAAAGAGTTCATACTCAATTCTCCTCTCGCTTAATTCCCTTTGTTTAATTTATACAATGTAGAATACTTCCTACCATCTATAGTCCATGATGGTGCTTTTGTAAGACTGTTATTACTGCTGGTACTGAAGCTATGTGCATTTTCTGCTCTGATCAGTTAGTTTCATCAATCAACCATCTTCATCCACATATACATAATATACTACTGATAAAATTCCTAAATATCATACCTCTACACAGGACATCTAGGTGAGTACAAATAGGAAGCATGTCTGTCTGGCGCTCAGCAGACGGAGGATCAAACCTCCACCAATTCTTACACTGAATGACCCACATGGGTTTAGCACTTAACCCTTTTCAGGGTCCAGAGGCCAAATTTCAAAGGGTGCACCAGTGTCCAAGAATTTTCAAAAAATAATTTTGTTATTTTTTCCTATGAAATGGTAGAGAATCTTTTTCTGAAGGTAATAAAACAAAAAGTACAAAATTTGATGGAAAATTGACGAAATTATGCTCTGCGAATTTTGATGTGTCAGCGATATTTATGCATTGGCGATTTTGCAGACTTTGACTCCCATTTTAGGCCAATTACATTATTCCAGTTGAACAAATTCTTAGCTATTTCACTAGTATTACATCTATTCTATCGATTGAGCACAAGAATTCGCCAAGTCAACTGTTTCAACTACAAAATAAAGTGATCGGAAATTGGTAATTTGGCCAATTTTATGCAAAATTCAAAATACTCAAATTTCAAAATAGGGTCCAGAAAAAACAATGCAGGCATTCCTGGCACTAAACTAACATTTCTTCTGTTCATTAGTTATGTTTTCAGGCTTTACTAATGAATTTCATTTTGATTTTTTATTCACAATGATTTTTTATTCAAACCAAAAAATAGAAGATTTACTGTTATGCAATATTGTAATAATTGTATAAATAATATCAGCACATTTGTGAACATATATTAGACCCACCAGCAAGCGTGTATTAGACGTGTGAGGTCATTTGTTTACTCTTGAACATTGGCAAAAATTTAACATTTCTGCTACTTTGAGCTTAGTTTCAAGCCATTTCCAGTAATAAAACCAATCAAAATCATCTCTATTTCTGTCTTCCATTCTATCAAATGAGACCAAGAAATCGCAAATACAACTATAAAAAACATAAGAAAAAACACTGCAAAGTTGCTGTTTTAATCGAAAACTACGGTCTCATTTTTTTCTCTCATGCACTATGTGCTACAGAATTTGCTTTATGTGGTGCACACATACCACATAGATGTACATGTATTCTCTCATATCAAGGGCAAAATTTATTGCTCACAGCTTATCAGAGTGAGCTGAGCTCATGACATAGATCTACGGTTTGGACCCTCAACGTAAAGCCGTAGATCTACAGCACGGACCCTCAAGGGGTTAACATGACTTATTCATTTATACCTCTACACGACAAATCAACAGGATTGTTCTTGCCCATAAATGCAACAGAACAGAATGGTAAGTTCTACTCTGAAAAATAATCTTCTCGAATCTGATTGGTTTCTGCAACCTTGTTTCAAGCATAAAAGAAGTTTTAACAGTGTTCCTTATCCATTGTACAGATACCTCACTGTTCACCCTCATTACAGTGTTTATAATCTGAATGTATCTCAATACCCTGAGTATAAAAGTTGCTTGCTGGCTTCTCACCTACACACACTTCAGACAACTCCAGCTGAGGTACTTTATACCTTTGATGAGTTCCGAGAGTTTTTCTAATCCTGGAGCCCAGCCTTGGGTAAGGCTCGTCTGGTGCTTGCCTGGTCAACCAAGCTTTTGCTGCTGGTGGCCCACTGACCCACATATCCATCATAGCTTGGTCGACTTGGCACCTGGTGAAGATACCTGTCCAGTTTCCTCTTCAAGACTTCCACATTTGTTCCAGCAGTGTTTCTGATATCTTTTGGTAAGATGTTGAATAGTCTAGGGCCATGGATGTTGATATAGTGTTCCTTTATTGTGCCCACTGCACCCCTTACTCTTGGAAGTTCTGATATGCTACCTTCTGCACTTCACAGATAGTCCACAGCCCCATAAACTTTGATGGAGGATCAGAAAATTTATGCAGTGTATAGTGCACATCATATCTAGGTATGTATCTCTCTCTCCTCTGCTCCAATGAGTACGTGTTCAAGACTTGAAGGCATTCCCAGTAATTTAGGTGCTTTACTGGCTCAATGTGAGCTGTAAACAATATCTGTATTTGTTCCAGCTCTGATATTTCTCCTGCTTTGAAAGAGGCCATCAGCACTGAGCAATATTCTACGTGAGGGAGCACTAGTGTTTAGAAGAGTGTCACCATCGGCATTATTTCCCTTGTTTTGAAAGTTCTCAATACCCACCCTGTCATCTTCCTGGCTGTCATGATCTTTGTCTTGTTGTGGACTTTAAAAGAAAGGTCAGCTGACATAATTATTCCCAGGCCTTTTACATGTTCCTTTCATTCTATTTGGTGACTCTCTTGAGTTTTGCATATAGTGTTCCTTTTGAGTTCTTCATTCTTTCCATACCTAAGCAGCTGGAACTTATCACCATTGAATGTCATGTTGTTCTCCACTGCCCACTGGAAGACCCTGCTTATGTCTTCCTGTAATTTTTCAGTGTCCTCTACAGTAGTGACTTTCATGCTATTTTAGTGTCATCTGCAAATGATGATACAAAAGTGTGCCAGGTGTTTTTATCTATGTCTGCTAAGTGGAGGTGCCAGGACAGTGCCTTGGGGCACTGAGCTTTTGACCTCGCTGGTGCTGGATCTTGCCCTGTTCACTACTATTTTTTGTGTTCTGTGTGTTAGGAACCTGAAAATCTATCTGCCTACCTTCCCCATAATGTCCATGGCCCTCATTTTGTGTGCTATCACTCCACAATTGCATTTGTAAAACACCTTTGCAAAATCTGTGTAAATCACATCTGTGTTTTGGCCATCTTCCAATGCCTCCGTAATTCTGTCATAATGGTTCAGCAGCTGTGACAGGCATGATGTCCTGCTCTAAAACCATGCTGGTTGTGCTGGTCCATGAAATTTGTAATCTGCTGCCCCATCACTCTTTCGAAGATTTTTATGATGTGAGAAGTTATGGCTACTGGTCTGTAATTTTTAGCTAGTGCTCTACTACCTTCCTTATGTAGCTGAGCTATGTCTGCACTCTTTAAGGCCTCCGGTATTTCACCTAGAGCTAAGCTCTTTCTCCAAAGAATGCTGAGTGCTCATGCTAATGGTACATTTTACATTTCCATGAATCTGGTCCAGGTGCTTAGTGAGTGGGCATGTTGCCCATTTCTTTTTTGAAATCTATGGGATTTGTACTAATGTCAGTAAGTTGGTCTGTGCAGCCTTCTTCTGGAGTGAAAAATATTTCTGCATTTTTTACTTTGCTGTCATTTAGTGGGTTGCTGAATACCGACTCATACTGTTCTTTTACGATTTCACTCATTTCCTGTTCATCGTCAGTATACGAATCTCCTTTCAGTAGTGGTCCAATTCTACAGTAGTTCTTAGATTGGATTTTGCATAGGAATAGAAATATTTTGGGTTTCTTGCAATATCCTGTATGGCCCTTTGTACTTCTTCTGTGAGGTAAGTTTTTGCTCTAATTCAGTGATCTCTCGGCTAAGCCTATCTTTCCTGTGTTGCAGCATATTTGTGTTTTTAAGCAATTCAGTAACCCGTTTTCTTCTTCTGTACCATCTCCTACTCTCTCTCTGTATATCTGATCTTTTGGGTTTCCTCAATGGTATGTGCTTCATACATACCTTGTATGCTTCTCTATTCAGCTTCTTTAGGCACTGGTGGGGATTAAGGTCGCTCATGTCTGATTCCCAGGATATGACTGATAGCTCTTGGTTTATTTTTTCCCAGTCAATTCTATGGTTGTTAAAATTAAACTTACTGAACATCCTGTTTCTAACATTAGTAATGCAGTTTCCTAACCCTGAGTTAATACTTGTTTGAACTTCTATGATGTTGTGGTCAGAGTATGTACAGTGGACCCCCGGTTAACGATTTTAATCCGTGCAAGAGGGGTAATTGTTATGCGAAATAATCGTTATGTGAATGAATTTTCCCCATAAGAAATAATGGAAATAAAATTAATCCGTGCAAGACACCCAAAAGTATGAAAAAAAAAATTTTTTACCACATGAAATGTTAATTTTAATACACACAAACTGAAAAAGGCATGCACACTTACATGACACTTACTTTTATTGAAGATCTGGTGATGATTGATGGGATGGGAGGAGGGGAGAGCATTTTCTTCTTACTGTTTAGAAGGGGAATCCCCTTCCATTAGGACTTGAGGTAGCAAGTCCTTTTCCGGGGTTACTTCCCTTCTTCTTTTAATGCCACTAGGACCAGCTTGAGAGTCACTGGACCTCTGTCGCACAACAAATCTGTCCATAGAGCTCTGTACCTCCCGTTCCTTTACGATTTGTCTAAAATGGGCCACAACATTGTCATTGAAATAGTCACCAGCACGGCTTGCAACAGCTGTGTCAGGGTGATTTTCATCCATAAAGGTTTGCAGTTCAACCCACTGTGCACACATTTCCTTAATCTTTGAAGTAGGCACAATGGATTCCACAACTGGCATAGGCTTCTCAGGGTTAGCCCCAAACCCTTCAAAATCTTTCTTAATTTCCATACTAATTCTCACCCTTTTTACCACAGGGTTGGCACTAGAAGCTTTCTTGGGGCCCATGGTCACTTATTTTCCAGAAACACCACCGAAAACACTGTAATAATACGAAATATTCCGAGTGTATGCTTGGATGTTAGCGCGGAGGCTGCCTGGTAAACAATGGCACGGGCGGCACATGTGAGGCTGGGTGAGGGCGCACATTGGACGCGTCTCGGACGAAAATCGGTGAGCGGGTTTTTAATCGGTATGCGCGGCAAAAATTTTGCGATTAAAGTAAGCGGTATGCGAAATAATCGCTATGTGATGCCATCGTTATGCGGGGGTCCACTGTATATTGTTTTTTAACTGTTATGTCTCTGATTAGTTCCTCGTTGTTTGTGAATATCAAATCCAGGGTATTTTCATTTCTAGTGGGATCAATTACCTGTTGGTTTAATGAGTACTTTTCACAAAGCCTCATTAGTTCCCTGGTATGTGCCTGTTGAGCCAGAGTGCTTCCCGGAGATATTTCTGGTATAACATTACATTGCGCCATCTTCCATTTTACATGAGGTAGATTAAAATCTCCAAGGAGTAAAATATTTGGTGTGGGATTTTCTAGCCTATCCAGATAGCTATCTATCTTCCTTAGCTGATCTGTGAATTCCTCAGCAGTTGCTGATGGTGGTTTGTATATTAGGATAATTATCAAATTTCTATTTTCAACTTTAATGCCTAGGATTTCTACTATATCATTCGTAGAGTTCAGCACTTCTATGCAACAGAAAGTATCCTTTGCATAGATTCCTACTCCTCCCTGTGACCTACTAATTTCTATCTTTATCTCTTTGTCCAAAATATCCCTTGTATGTGTTTCTGTAAATGCTCCAAACATGGCATTCACTTCTTCACTTTATCATTTTTATTTGACTTCAAACCCTGAATATTTGCAAATATGAAGCAGGAATTACCATTTGGGATGTTTTGTCTTGCTTTGTGTTTTGTTAGTACCACTGGTGATGTACTACCTGGTATGGCCCCTGGTGTACATACCAGATTCCATAGAAAATTTAGGAAAGATATGTAGTCTACTTTCCATGGGGAAGCAGAAAAGAATTCTTCCTCTGTAAGGCATGTGTGTTGTAAGAGGCTACTAAAATGCCGGAAGCAAGGGGCTAGTAACCCTTTCTGTATAGATTACTAAATTTAAAAAAAAACTTTTGTTTTTCTCTTTTAGGTCACCCTACCTCGGTGGGATACAGCCAGTGCATTAAAAAAAAAAATGTACTTATGTTATGATACAATCCAAATCAGCCAGCCAGCAGAACCTGAATTTATATAAATATTTTAGAATATTTCAGGCAACCTGCTGTATCTATTATTCAGTTAGATGAACCACTGAAACTAGTGACAGGAACCATATCTACAGCAGTTCCGTCCAGTTCATGAAATATCCTGAGGTGTATGATGACCACCTCCAGCCCTGCCTCCCAGTGCTCATTATTTCACATCAGTATGTGTGTGTGTTTTTCACAGTGCTTTTTTTTCCTTCTTACATGGTGTAAAATGTACTAACTTAATAACAAAAGCTAAAAACCAAAAACCCATGGGTTTTGGTGAGCGATACTCTCTGCTTTGTGAAAAAAAATATTTAGAAGGGTTAAAATGTTCTAAACACATTGATTTGGCAAATACACATACATCAGTAGTAATGTTAACTCCATTGTATGCAACACTTGCGATATATGTATTACATTGTACCACCTTACAACTAGAATTTTTTAAAACAAACTTTCGAACATACCTGTGATCAGTCTCAGTTTCTCTCATCCTTGTAGCAAAGTCTGAAGCCACACTTCTTGTTGATTGCCTGATCAATGCCTCTAAAAGAAGAAAAAACTATTGAAACTCATCAGAGGTAACCAGACTGTTTCTAGCAGCAGTCTGCAAGCACACATAACCTGGCTGATGTGGACAATATATTGTAGGTGGTGGTTAAATTTATTCTTGAAATCTTTTAATTTTATTCCTAGAGATACTGCTAACATCTTGTCAAAGCTTCATTGCAAGAACCTCCATCTTTATTTTAAATATTATTACATTGCTAGTGTCTTCATTTACAATGATATAGAAGACTCACCTCACACTGTGTGAGGAAGATCATGATGGGCAAGGAGGTTGGCCTCCTGGTTCACTGGAGTTGCAGTACTCATTTATGGTTGCAGGGGTCTAGTTGCAGCTCCTGGCAGTATACAGCAAGTGGTATGGCTGTAGCATATAGCAGGTGGTGTCAGTGTATCACACAGCAAGAAGTGATGCTGTAGTATGCAGCAGGTGGATGGTGGTGTGCCTGCCCAGATTAAGGGCTTTAAAGATTCCTAGGGACTTAAACAAGTGTAGACCCCAGGATAGATCAGTTTTACACCTATGCTACATCTCTAAGTAGACAGGAATGACAAAGATAGCTTCAGTATTAATATATTCACAGGGAAACATTAAACTCATATGGGTTATACATTGCCCAAGGAATGTTATATAATCAGGGTGGGTCCAAGGAGGATAAGGATAACTCCAATTCTTTGGATCAAGAGCCCCTCACTGACATCAAGGAATCACCCTTGAGGCAAATGATGAAAAATGAAGGCAAAAAAAAAAAAAAAAGATAAATTACATTAGGGAGACCCAAATTTTATGAGAGTTGCATTCCTAGTGTTTCAATTAATAAACATTCCATTTGTAACATAGAATCTATTTCCCCATGCTGTATGTATTGCTATACTGTATTGCATTCTTGAAAAATCCTAAGAGATACCTAGGAATACATGGTAAAACAAGATAACAGAAGATTTGAATGTCCACAATAAGGCTACCTACTGCCATCTTGATTGAGAATTACCTACTGTTTTGTAAATGGCTGAAGCAAGAATAGTAAAGCAAAAAGCAGAGAAGTGGCAGTGGTGTCGAAGAAAGGACATCAGTTGAAACAAAGGAGGGTTAAGGGTGGATTCTTAGTGAGGTACCACACGAGGGTGCACAAACCTTCTACCTTAACAGTGACACAGCATCAAGAATTTTCTTACAGAAAACACTAACACAAGAGATGGTCATGTTTCGCATGCTTGTAACCGTGCATTGGCAGCCACAAAAATTTAATTGTTTTTAAGTGTCTCATTCTTAAATGTAGATGTTTATAATTCAGGACAGTCATAGGCTGGACACCCACTTATACTGTGTGTCTGTGTTTGTGACAAGCCCTGTGGGAGACAATGATCATCAAACAATTTTAATAATATTAATAGTAATAATAATATAATATCTTTATTTCTACAAGTACATGTACAAGGTATACAAGCCTAGCTGATATCAGTGACATACTACTATATAGAAAGCCGCTTGTTATGCAGAGCATTTCCTGCAAATTAAGTCTGTTTTGTCCCAGGATGCGACCCACACCAGTCAACTAACACCCAGGTACCCATTTTACTGATGGGGAACATAGACAGCCAGTGTAAAGAAACATCCCCAATGTTTCTACCCTTCCTAAGAATCAAACCCGGACACTCGCAGTGTGACGCGAAAGCTTTAGCCACCAGGCCACGGGGTTCACAATAAAGAACAAAAAGGCACAATACCATGACTGGAATAATACACAGATAACCCGCACTCTCATGTTAGTGTAACTTATAAATGGTTCAAGTCGGACCAAAACATTGTCATAAGTATCTCTCTCTCTCTTTCTCCTATGTGCAGGTTATTTGCATATAAAACAATGCAAGGGATCACTAGAAATAAAAACATTATAAACATGTATTAGTAAAGAATTTTAAAAGACAAATATCCATCCTCTTATGATGCATAATATGCATGCAAATTTTAAAATTGTACATAATTGTTTAAATGCAAGAGGGCCCTGCTTTACAAACGCTTCACTTTACGGCGTTCTGCTAATATATTGGTTTTCAATTATACCCATTCTTCATTTATGCAGATATTTTACAATAAATACATTCGCCACTCATTATAAGCTACAGATGAAGATATTTAAAGGTAAGTAATGTAGTAAGGTAGTAGGTTGGTAGACAGCAACCATTCGGGGAGGTACTACCGTCCTACCAAGTGAGTGTAAAAAGGAAGCCTCTATTTGTTTTACGTGATGGTAGGATTGCTGATGTTTTTTTCTGTCTCATAAACATGCAAGATTTCAGGTACATCTTGCTACTTCTACTTACACTTAGGTCACACTACATATCATGTCACGTTCATGTATACACACTCACCTGAGTTTTCTTTGATTTTATCTTAATAGTCCTTGTTCTTAGTGCTTTTCATTTCATATCCATGGGGAAGTGGAATAAGAGTCTTTACTCCGTAAGCCATGTGTGTGTTGTAAAAGTCAACTAAAATGCCAGGAACAATGGGCTAGTAACCCCTTTTCCCGTATAGCTTACTAAAAAGAAAAAGAAGAAAACCATCAAAGTGGGATGTTTGAATGTGCGTGGATGTTGTGTGAACGATAAGAAAGAGATGATTGTGGATTATATGACTGAGAAGCTGGATGTCCTGGCTTTAAGTGAAACTAAGCTGAAGGGGGTGGGAGAGTTTCAGTAGGGAGAAATAAATGGGATTAGGTCAGGGGTTTCAAATAGAGTTAGGGCAAAAGAAGGAGTAGCAATAATGTTGAAGGATAAGTTATGGCAGGGAAATAGGGAATATAAATGTATAAATTCAAGGATTATGTCTTGTAAAATAAGGGTTGGATGTGAAAAGTGGGTTATAGTAAATGTTTATGCATCTGGAGAAGAGAGAAGTGGAGAGGAAAGAGAGAGATTTTCGGAAATGTTGAGTGAGTGCGTGGGGAGTACTGAACCAAGTGAGAGAGTACTTGTGGTTGAGGATCTCAGTGCTAAAGTGGGTAAAAGAGGTTTGGTAATAAGTAATACATATTTTATGAAAAAGAGGATAAATAAGTAGACAAGGTATGCTACAGCATGTAATGAAAGTATGTAGTTTGTTAGATTATGTATTGGTGGATAAAAGGTTGATGGGTAGGCTTCAGGACGTACTTGTTTACGGAGGGGCAACTGATATATTGGATCATTATTTAGTTGTAGCTACAGTTAGAGTAAGAGGTAGATGGGACAAAAGGAAAATGGCAACAGCAAGTAAGAGTGAGGTGAAAGTGTATAAACTATGGGAGGAGGAAGTTAAGGTGAGATATAAGCAACAGTTGGCAGAAAGGTGGGCTAATGCAGGTATGAATAGTGGGGGGAGTTGAAGAAGGCTGGGATAGTTTTAAAAATGCAGTATTATAATGTGGGGCAGAGAAATTTTGCTGAAAATAGGAAAATTTTTTGGAGATAAACAAGTTAAGAAAGCCTAGGGAATGAATGGATTTGTCAGTTAAAAAAAAAAAGAGTAGGGGAGTTAGTAGATGGGGAGCTGGAGGTATTGGGTAGATGGTGGGAATGTTTTGAGTAACTTTTAGATGTCGATAAAGAAAGGGAGGCAGTAATTTCATGCACTGGTCAGGGAGGTATAACATCTTTTAGGAGTGAAGATGAGCAGGATGTGAGTGTGGGAGAGGTGCGTGAGGCATTACGTAGAATAAAAGGAGGTAAAGCAGCAGGAACTGACGGGATCACGACAGAAACGTTAAAAACGGGGTGATATTTTGTTGGAGTGGTTGGTATTTTTGTTTAATAAATGTATGAAAGAGGGGAAGGTACTTAGGGATTGCCAGAGAGTATGTATAGTTCCTTTATATAAAGAGAAGGAGGGAAGGAGGAGATTGTAAAAATTATAGGGGAATAAGATTACCGAGTATACCAGGTAAAGTGTACAGTAGGGTTATTATTGAAAGAATTAGAGATAAGACAGAGTCTTTAGAGTGGGTAGGGGATGTGTAGAACAAGTGTTTACATTGAAGCATATATGTGAACAGTATTTAGATAAAGGTAGGGAAGTTTTCATTTCATTTATGGATTTAGAAACAGCATATGATAGAGTGGATAGGGGAGTAATGTGGCAGATGTTGCAAGTGTATGGAATAGGTAGTAAGTTACTAATGCTGTAGAGTTTTTATGAGGATAGTGAGGCTCAGGTTAGGGTGTGTAGGAGAGAGGGAGACTACTTCCCGGTAAAAATAGGTCTTAGACAGGGATGTGTAATGTCACCATGGTTGTTTAATATATTTATAGATGGGGTTGTGAAAGAAGTAAATGCTAGGGTGTTCGGGAGAGGGGCGGGGTTAAATTATGGGGAATCAAGTACAAAATGGGAGTTGACACAGTTACTTTTTGCTGATGATACTGTGTTTATGGGAGATTCTAAAGAAAAGTTGCAAAGGTTAGTGGAAGAGTTTGGGAAGGTGTGTAAAGGAAGAAAAGTTGAAAGTGAACATAGATAAGAGTAAGGTGATGAGGGTATCAAACAATTTAGATAAAGAAAAATTGGATATCACATTGGAGAGAGGGCGTATGGAAGAAGTGAATATTTTCAGATATTTAAGAGTTGACGTGTCAGCGGATGGGTATATGAAGGATGAGGTTAATCATAGAACTGATGAAGGGAAAAATATGAGTGGTGCGTTTTGGCATTTCTGGAGACAAAAAAACATTATCAGTGGAGCCAAAGAAGAGAATGTATGAAAGTATAGTGGTACCAATACTCTTATATGGATGTGAAGTTTGGGTTGTAAATACTGCAGCAAGGAAGTGGCTGGAGGCAGTGGAGATGTCCTGTCTAAGGGCAATGTGTGGTGTAAATATTATGCAGAGAATTCGGAGTGTGGAAATTAGGTGTGAAGTTAATAAAAGTATTAGTCAGAGGGCTGAAGAGGGGTTATTGAAGTGGTTTGGTCATTAAGAGAGAATGGATCAAAGTAAAATGACTTGGAGAGCATTTAAATCTGTAGGGAAAGGAAGGCAGGGTAGGGGTTGTACTCGAAACGGTTGGAGGGGGTAAAGGAGGTTTTGTGGGTGAGGGGCTTGGACTTCCAGTGTATGTGAGCGTGTTAGATAGGAGTGAATGGAGACGAATGGTTTTTAGGACCTGACAAACCGTTGGAGTGTGAGCAGGGTAATATTTAGTGAAGGGATTCAGGGAAACCGGTTTTTATATATCCAGACTCAAGTACTGGAAATGGGAAGTACAATGCCTGCACTTTAAAGGAGGAGTTTGTATTGGCAGTTTGGTGGGATATGTTATATATCTTTATATATGCTTCTAAACTATTGGGCACCTCTGCAAAGACAGTGATTATGTATGAGTGAGGTGAAAGTGTTGAATGATGATGAAAGTATTTTCTTTTTTGGGATTTTCTTTCTTTTTGGGTCACCCTGCCTCGGTGGAAGATGGCCGACTTGTTGAAAAAAAAAAAAGTAATGTGTGTACTGTATATGCATTATTTTAGCCTAGCAATATTGCTCACTTAATATATGATAGTGCAAACATGTTATCAGGCTTTTATATGCATTTGAAAGTGACAAAGGGCTATATTTCACTTTACAGTGATTTTCATTTTACAGCAGTAGCCTGGAACCTAACCTGCTGTATAAGTGGAGTCCTACAACAGCCTGGAACCTAACCTGCTATATAAGCAGGGCCTGCCTGCACTCCACTTCCAGATAAAAATGTGCTCACGTTTAAGTTGTTTATTTACGAGTAAACATACATTTTTATAGATCTGTGTAACCTAACCTAACCTAAAATAACAAAATCTACACACAGGGAAGTTTAGAAACTGAGATTGGGATAAGCGACAACAAAAGTGGAGAATAAAATAACTGTGCATGAATACTTTGTTTATTGATGCCTAACAACACAGAAAGTATGTTCCTACACATTCTAGTCTTTATTGGATCCGTCCTATGGGGTAGAGTTTTGTTTTTACAAATGTTTCCTGGTGTACAGCTTGACAGTACTGTTCACAGTTATCACAAAATTAAAAAAAGAAAGACCAGTCTACCAACGTGTCGGTAAGAAATATTTGCATTACTCTATACATACTGCTTAAAATGTTGACTTGTTTTATCAACCCTTTGTGAATTTTTGATGAAACAAAAATATCAAAAGGTGGGTGGTAGGGGGAGGGGGGATGAGGTGTCTATGATCAGCACATTCATTTTTTATACAAAAACACATTCACTTAGCATTCTCTGGTTGGTGAGCGTCGTACAAGGGACTCCAACTCTCCTAAAAAATTATGTACAGTATTCTCCACAAAACTGATAACTATATCAGACATCTATATTACAGTGTCTTACAGCATGTGTACAATATGTAAATATGGAGGGCAGAGGAATGGCAGACCATTAGCATGGCTCGGCCCTCCTCATCCTAAGAGGAAATTTTGAATCACCCTGTACGGTTGATGAAGACAACTTTTACAAATTTGCTAAATGATGAAGTGTGTCATTATTCATCAAGCCTAAAGTCAAGCTGTCTTCATCCAAATTACATGGGATGGAATAATGAGTGCAGGAGGAAATAATACACAAGAAGCAGTCGCATTTGTCTGGGGGCCGACTCTGACTTTGACTTCGGCAGTATCACATGACAGAAATCTAAAACTATAATGCTGGCTGATGTTGTGAATTCATGAGACCAGGATCTATGAGATATGAAGGGGCTGAAGACGAGGACTTATGGAGCTGACTGAAGGATGAGTTGTGGGAAGCAAGTCAGAGTACACACAGACGAATGAGCAAACAATATGCCTGAAACACAACACAGACGTAGAGGGCAGCACATGGCAACATGGCCTCTATGTACATTTGTGACAATTTATGTACACTGCCGAAAGCCCTGTAAATGTGTACACATTTTTCGAGACGTCACTCTATTCTCTCTCATTACATTAGCATACTTGTCGAAACTTTTCTCAATTGTCAGCTTAAATTTTAAAAATATATAAGTTGACTCTAACACAAATGTCAGATATAATATTTTCTACAAGTCAATTAAAAAGTTCAGCAAGTGTCAAGCAGTTCGTCTAGTGGAAGCAGTTATACAACATACACTTCACAATCACAGGAAAGTCTAAGTCACTGGATTTTAGTTCCAAGTCTGAGTGAGTCACCAATATGAGTCACAGTACTGAGTGCACTCACATCTATTGCACATAACCAAGACTAAAAGTATTCTGAATAAAAAAATCACAGAAACTGTCAAGTATAAAAGTTTAAAAAATTTATCTAAAAAAAGCATTTCTTCAGGAAAACATTATAGCATAATAAATTATAAAATTAATCACAGCACATTATCCACACAACATTCTTCTTTAGTAGCTTCACTTTTCCAATGTATAAGATTGTTGATGTATGTGAGAATGTCTATTATGGTTTATATAGTAAATTAACAAAAAATTGTTTTGCATTTTTGAGAATAAAATATTTAGGTTATTTCATGATGCACCTATGTGCTTATTTGGCTTTCTGATATTATAACTGTAGATTCGCTGGATGTGTCCATGTATTAAAATATGTACACAGGCATAGGCCTCCTGAATAAGTGCTCACTGAAGAGAATTATTACTGTTACAGTACATTAAAAACAAGAGCTAAACCTATGTGGGTCCTACAGCACAACTTGCTGATGAGAATTATAATTATTATATTAAAAACAAGTCTTACACTCATCTGGGTTATACAATGCTGCTTACTGATGACCAAACAAACAATTTACTGACAATTAGTTACAAATACACAACTCAAAAAAACTGAAAATTGAATAAATCAGATACTGTATACGCTCACAATTTTGAATACAAAAATTCTGAAATGTATTTAATTTAAATTGCCTGTACATACATTTGAAATTACTGTGCAGTGTATAGAAACAAATCCCTGACCAGAGTATTTTTTCAGGGAAGACTATAAATAAATAATGCTCAAGCTTTTTAAGCTACTCATTACAAATCTCTTGTATTTATAAACATTTTGCATAGCCATCATCTTGAATCTCAACATAAATGTTAGCATAAAGTTGTTCAAACCTACAGCCAAGCCACTCATTTTCCAATGCCTCATCGGTAATTTCTGAATGAGGTATTTATCATCAGTCCATATTGCAGGTTAGTGGTCTGTCAATTTTAAAGAGTTTTTATACTGGTAAATGTCAAGTCATTTGTGGGTTGGACACTGAAGTCGTCTCTGGTAGGCAATCGGACAGTCGTCCTTACTGTGTACACACTGGATGGCTTCAAGGCCTCCCACCAACACCCTCTTCACTTCCTCTCACATGACACACACACAATCAGCAGTGATATAATCTTCAAAAAATCTTCAAAAAATTTCTCGTTCAGATCCCAAAAGGGAAAAAAACTTAATCTAAAGCAATCTTGTTTGTTTTATATATTTTTTTGTTAAGCATTTACATGCTGCTGACTTGTTGACTCACTCCACTAATGATGACCAAGACATGCATTCCAAACGCTTTGCCCGCAAAGTGTGCTGTCCCTTCTTCTACAAAATATTGCACTTCTTACAAAAAAATGAACTACATCATCTTCACACAAAAGGAACACTACGTCTTTATCTGAAAAAAATATTCTCACTGAGTTGACTTTCAAAACCAATTATTTTGTCCTCTTTCATCAGTTATCATTGAACCAACATGTGAACCCATTTTGAGTGGTGGCACTGAAAAAAACACGTTCGGACTACCAGTTTCATCCGGGCGTCCCGAGTTCGCCCGGGCATCCCAGAGTTCATCTGGGGATCCTGGGTTCATTCGGGCAGCGTGTCAGCAAGCCCCAGTGGCAGTGTGCACATGATACAAGTCCCACCTCACACACAATACTAATACTTCTGACATAATGACTGATTAACCCGTAAGATGCAGTTAAACTTTGGCAGGCGCGAAGACAGCCACGATTGTCAGAGTAAAGGAAAACAATGTAATAAATATTATTTAAAGAAAAATGAAGGTCGTAGTGGTGATACTCTTTCAGAGGGAATCGGCATGATAGTTACACAGTAAGAGTTATCAAATGAGTGTAAAATATAACACAATTATAGGCCTAACATAAACAAAATTATAGGCCTACCATATGAGCAAATAAGGCAGTGCAACACCTCAGTAAGTCACCCTTATCTATTTAAATGCCAAATGAAAATTGTTTCAATGTCTTTGTTCAAAATGTTCCATCCAACATGGAGAAACATAACAAAGGGAACACTAAATACCGTACCTCAACAAAGGTATCTTTAAGGTTAGCTAAAAAATCCCAATTGCATCTAATTCCCAGTCCAGATAGGCCCAAGGCATAACTGGGCTGTCCAAAGCTCTGCTGAAGCCAACATTTCAGCCTCTCCCACCGAGCAGCATGACTGTTTGCAACAGAAGCAACAGCAGCATCCGCAGTACCAGAAGCAGCAGCAGCAGCTCTCATCTCCACAAATTGAGATTCACAGACATATACAGGCTTAACTGATAACCATATTGCACTATAATTGTTGTGGATTTAGTACACTCATCACTGATCGCTGAGAATTTAATGAATGCCTGACAATAGTAGAGATATCATAGAATTTAGGCAGTGGTGATGGCCTGCCATGGTCCCTGAGTGGAGGCCGGGCCAGTGGGCCCCATAGCATGGCACATGGCCAGGCAGCAGCAGTGGCAATGTGCTCCCAGCAGACAGTGAATGCATCTTGCCAAGGGTGTCAAGAGCCAACCAGGTTTATTCTGCTGGCTTGTCAGAATCAAATCTTGGGTAACAAACCAGTGATGGCCTGGCTTCTTGTGATCCAGGAAATGAAGCCAATGATGATCTGGCTTCTCATGATCCAGGGAACCAAGCTAGTAATGGCCTGGCTTCTCATGATACAGTAAACCAAACTAGTGATGGCCTGACTTCTCATGATCCAAGGAACCAAGCCAGTGATTTGAGAACCAGAATCAGACGACACGATTTGAGCTTCCTCAAGGTTGCTGACCCCATCATGACTTTGGACTCCAAAGAAAAAAAAAAAGCGTATGCCCTTTCAACCAAGGCGGAGAAAGAACACTGACCTCTGGCCTACTCAAAAATCAACAGATCCTTAATACTAGTGAAACCACCAACCCCCAACTCTGCATGAATAAAGAATCTTGTGATTCCAGATGGAGAGCGAGGTCTGTGTCCTTTGACCCTGAACCTGGGGAGATGAGGCAGCTGCTACAGGTAGTACTGCTGATTCTGCATTCAAACTTTGCTGCTTTACTGCTGCTTTCACCCATTAAAAGAGAGCTTGAGAGATCTGCAGCATCACTATTACTGTGCTTCTATTAAAATGTTACTTTCTCTTAATAAACAAACTGCATTTTGTTATTCTTTAGAAAAACAATGTGAATTGTCACACCATTATTTTCGTTGGTTTCCATTGTGCTAAGTATAAAATGAGTATAAATTCTTTATCCCCAGTCGGTAATACCATAAGGTTTTGATTGCATTAGCAAACCAGGAGGTTGACTGCGGGTGTGGGCAGGGGCAGGCGGGTGGGCGTGAGAGTCCATGCTGCCCGCCCGCACGCCCGCACACGCCCCTTTGTGAACAAGGCGAGATCATAGTGAAGTTGTAATATCAACCAAATAATGCGACTAGTGGGTGTGGCGGCGGGCCGTGGGTGTCGGGGGCGTGGGCGAGTGTCCCGCCTCACACGCCGCCCGCCCGCCCGCACGCCCGCTCACTCTGCACGTGCCCAATACTGCCACAATTGCACTTTGGTCTGGTGATATGTGAGCGGCGCGGCCCCCTGTGGGCACAGAGCCTCCGGGGACCCTGGGCCGCACCACTGGGCATGAGGGATGGTGTTTCCTATAGAGGGCGGGGCTCAGGTCACCGGATTCGTGATCTGTGGTAGTTTGGTGTGGTGTCGCGGGTGCATGGTGGCAGCGCCACCATCATCTGTGATAGTGGCACGAAGTTTGGTGGCCGAGGTGGCAATGGTGTTGAGCTTGGTGGCAGAGGAGGGTGTGCGGGATGAAGAGGAAGAGGAAGGAGTGCGGAGGGTGGAGGCAGGGGAGTCGCTCTTTTCTGAAGGAGGTTTCGGTAATCGCCGCCGTAGCCAACCATGGCGCAGGGCCTGACTTGGCGTCATCCGCGTCGTTGGGTCCCAGTCCAGGCACCGCTGGATGAAGTCCAGGAAGAGCGGGTCATTGCAGCCTTTGAGAGCCGTCTGGAGGGACTTTGAACCAGGGGGGCCCCGAGGCTTGCCTCTCCGAGACTGGCCTCCATGGAGGATGGTGGAGCCATCAGGGAGGGTTCGGGTCACACAGTAGCGAGGATAACCCTTACTGGTGATGAAGTTCTTAGCCCGCTTGCTTTGCTCTAGCAACTTCGCTGGTGGCATCCCCAGCAGCTCGATGATGCAGGCTAGCTGATCCGCCTCGTCCTGAAAACACACAATTGTTTACCATCCTTATTCTCAACAAAACGTTAACAAAACATTTGCATGAATATTATTATCTCATTACTCCACTGTATGAGAGGAAGAGAGGAGCACCCACCCAAGATGGAGCACTCACTCAGGGAGGAGTACTCACTCAAGGAGGAGCACCCAACCAGGGAGGAGCACCCACCCAGGGAGGAGCACCCACCCAGGGTGGAGCACCCACCCAGGGTGGAGCACCCACCCAGGGTGGAGCACCCACCCAGGGAGAAGCACCCACCCAGGGTGGAGCACCCACCCAGGGTGGAGCACCCACCCAGGGTGGAGCACCCACCCAGGGTGGAGCACCCAACCAGGGAGGAGCACCCAACCAGGGAGGAGCACCCACCCAGGGAGGAGCACCCACCCAGGGAGAAGCACCCACCCAGGGTGGAGCACCCACCCAGGGTGGAGCACCACCCAGGGTGGAGCACCCCCCCAGGTGGAGCACCCACCAGGGTGGAGCACCCAACCAGGGAGGAGCACCCAACCAGGGAGGAGCACCCACCCAGGGAGGAGCACCCACCCAGGGAGAAGCACCCACCCAGGGTGGAGCACCCACCCAGGGTGGAGCACCCACCCAGGGAGGATCACCCACCCAGGAATAATGAAAAAATATTGAAAAAAAAAGTAAAAGACATCAGAAGATAATGTGGAAAATGCAGGAAATATTCAATAGCGTATATTAGTGTTGTTGCACCTAGGGTACTAAGAAAGATAATGCACTTAGACAGAAATACAGTGGCCCCCCGACATTCGAAGGCATCGGCATTCGATAAATCCAACATTCGATGCATTTTAACGCAAAAATTTTGCCTCGACATTCGATGGAAAACCCGATATTCGATACGATTCGTACGAGACGTGTCCACGTGTGGCCTGAACTGCCCCGTGTGTGCCAGTGTTTACAAGCCAGCCAGTGTGCGCGCATCTAAGGATACATTCAGTACATTCCATATTATCACTGTTTTTGGTGCTTGTTTCTGCAAAATAAGTCACCATGGGCCCCAAGAAAGCTTCTAGTGCCATCCCTTCGAGAAAAAAGGTGTTAATGACTATTGAAATGAAGAAAGAGATAATTGCAAAGTACGAAAGTGGAGTGCGTGTGTCAGAGTGCATGATGATTTGGTAAAGAAATTGCCTGCAACTAGTGGTGATGTGAGTGAAGTTAAGGCCAGCAAAGGTTGGTTTGAAAGATTTAAGAATCGTAGTGGCATACACAGTGTGGTAAGGCATGGTGAGGCTGCCAGTTCAAGTCCTAATGGAAGGGGATTCCACTTCTAAACACTTACACCATCCACACTCTTCCCTCCTCCCATCCCATCAATCATCACCAGATCTTCATTAAAGGTAAGTGTCAATTATTCTATTGTTATTAATCTATTGTTATTGTTGTTACTGTAATTATTCTATTGCATTAAACTTAATATTTCATGTGGTAAATTTTTTTTTTCATACTTTTGGGTGTCTTGCACAGATTAATTTGATTTCCATTATTTTTAATGGGGAAAATTAATTCGACTTTCGATATTTTCAACATTCGATAGCTCTCAGGAACGGATTAGTATCGAATGTCGATGGGAATAAATTCATTTGGTAGCTGCACTCGAACAACCTTCTGGACCGAAGAAAGTTTGATATTTGAGGTTCCACTGTAAAACAATTATTAGAAAAAATTAAATCCCTTTATATTAAAAAAAGACTCTCTCTAGTTATTTAACACTACATTAATAAGCAAATATCTTCCTGCCTCAACACATATCATGAACCATGTCAACAAATGCTCCCATATATCACCTTTTTTTTATTTAAATTAATGCAGTATATAAACATAACTTGTAATATAATTTATGTGACTGTATAGCTATGACATGAAAAATATGATAGTGATGTACATACTTACACAGCCTCCGAAAATGTGTGTGCACGCCCATGCGTGTGCATGTGTGTGTGTACTCACCTAGTTGTGGTTGCAGGGGTCGATTCATAGTTCCTGGCCTCACATCTCTTCACTGGTCACTACTAGGTCACTCTTCCTGCTCCAAGCACTTTGTCATACCTCTTCTTAAAGCTATGTATGGATCCTGCCTCCACTACATCACTTCCCAGACTACTCCACTTCCTGACAACTCTGTGACTGAAGAAATACTTCCTAATGTCCCTGCGATTCATACGAGTCTTCAACTTCCAACTGTGACCCTTTGTTGCTGTGTCTATCTCTGGAACATCCTGTCTCTGTCCACCTTGTCGATTCCTCTTAGCATTTTATATGTAGTTATCATATCCCTCTATCTCTCCTGTCTTCCAGTGTCGTCAAGTCGATTTCCCTTAGCCTCTCCTCGGAGGGCATACACCTTAGCTCCGGGACAAGGAGTGTCGCAAACTTTTGCACTTTCTCTAGTTTCCTCACATGCTTAGCTAGGTGAGGGTTCCAAACTGGCACTGCATGCTCCAACATGGGCCTAATGTACACAGTGTATAGGGTCCTGAATGACTCCTTATTTAGATGTCAGAATGCTGTTCTTAGGTTTGCCAGGCACCTCAGGAGATGTGCCCGGTGTTATACTCACCCCAAGATCCTTTTCCTTGAGTGAGGTTTGTAGGCTCTGGCTCCCTAGATTGTACTCCGTCTGTGGTCTTCTTTGCCCTTCCCCAATCTTCATGACTTTGCACTTGGTGGAGTTGAACTCCTAAAGCCATTTGCTGGACCAGGCCTGCAGCCTGTTTAGATCCCTCTGTAGTTCTGCCTGGTCCTCGTCCAATTGAATTCTTCTCATCAACTTCACATCATCTGCAAACAGGGACACTTCGGAATCTATTCCTTCCGTCATGTCGTTCACAAACACCAGAAACAGCACTAGTCCTAGGACTGATCCCTGTGGCACCCCGCTCGTTACAGGCACCCACTCTGACACCTTGCCACATACCATGACTCGCTGTTGTCTTCCTGACAGGTATTCCCTGATCCATTGTAGTGCCTTCCCTGTTATCTCTGCCTGGTCCTCCAGCTTTTGCACCAATTTTTTGTGTGGAACTGTGTCAAAAGCCTTTTAGAGTCCAAGAAAATGCAATCTACTCACCCCTCTCTCTCTTGTCTTACTGCCATCACCTTGTCATAGAACTCCAGTAGGTTTGTGACACAGGGTTTCCCGTCCCTGAAACTGTGCTGGCTGTCGTTATGCTCATTCCTTTCTAGGTGCTCCACCACTCTTTTCCTGATAATTTTCTCCATGACCTTGCATACTATACACATCAATGACACTGGTCTGTAGTTTAATGCTTCATGTCTGACTCCTTTTTTAAAAATTGGGACTACATTTGCTGTCTTCCATACTTCTGGTAGGCGTCCTGTTTCGATAGATGTGTTGAAGATAGTTGTTAGTGGTACACAAAGCGCCTCTGCTCCCTCTCTCAGGACCCATGGAGAGATGTTATCCGGCCTCATTGCCTTTGGGGTATCTAGCCCACTTAGCAGCCTCTTCACTTCTTCCTCAGTTGTATGCAGAGAGAGAGAGAGAGAGAGAGAGAGAGAGAGAGAGAGAGAGAGAGAGAGAGAGAGAGAGAGAGAGAGAGAGAGAGAGAGAGAGAGAGAGAGACAGACAGACAGACAGACAGACAGACAGACAGAGACAGAGACAGAGACAGAGACAGAGACAGAGACAGAGAGTGAGAGTGAGAGTGAGAGTGAGAGTGTGAGTGTGAGTGTGAGTGTGTGTGTGTGTGTGTGTGTGTGTGTGTGTGTGTGTGTGTGTGTGTGTGTGTGTAAAAACTCATAGAAGCATTTTTTTTTGTTTTAACAAATCAGCCATCTCCCACCAAGGTGGGGTACCCCCAGAAAATGAGAAAACACATTTACCAGTATTCATTCAACTTCTGTCTTGCTTGAAGCCTGCCCATAATGCTCTGCATACAAGGGTTTTTGGACATGTACACCCAACTACTATAATACCTTGTACAACTATGTATCATGTCTTGATAAACTATTATTATTATTATTATTATTATTATTATTATTATAAGCATGCTGACTTCACAGTTTTGATGACCCTCTGAACTGCAATATCTCCACTTCCCCAGGACTCAAATCCAGCTAACTGGTTTTCTTGAATCTCTTCATAAATGTTACTTTGCTCACACTCCAACAGCACACCTAGTCATAAAAACTGCTCACTCAAATCTAACACTCACACAAAAGCCTGATGATGGATGTTCAAGAGCTCAGATATTTGTCATTTTTTTTTTTACTGTAATATTTTTCCATATTTGTAGCCACACATTTTTATAGCGATTTCTTCCCATTACTTAGTATATATTTCACCAGGCATTCATGTCACAACTTACATGTCACTAGGTGAATTTTACTAAGTGTATACATGTGCTTCTCAACTTACGATTGGGTTACGTTCCAACGAGCCCATTGTAAGTCAAAAATATTTAAGTTGAATGTGAATATGTGCTAAATAAGAAGTAAATAAATAACTACTGTCACAGAATAAGTAAATAAAGAAATATTTACTATAACTGACTAAATACCAGTATTGAAAAGTAAATAAACAAATACAAGTTAGGGACTTGTTGCTTTCATGCTGGGTAATTATTTTAAACTTCATCTCCAAAATAATTGCTTTAGCACCATCGTAAAGTCAAAACATCCCAAGTTGAACTATTTTAAGTCGAGGGTCACTTGTGTGGCACTAAAGTAAATACTAGAATCAAAACACTTTATAAACCTTATATGTAGTATGTTTACACGAAATTCAACTGAAAATATATTCTAAATAAGGTGACATTTGAGGGTAACTCTTGTGTTGGGCAAAGATTCAGAGTTGGAAGGAAACGAGGAGAAAACTTGGAAATTCTGGCCAGTGAATCACTTCAAGCTATGAAGATTAAAATCTACAACAAATAATGCTTAAATTTTAGCGGTAGAGATCCAGAACAAAGATATAAAACTTATAATTATAAATACATTCATATTTTTATACGGTTTTACTGGGATATAGTGGAACCCTGAGGTTCAGCTGTAATCCATTCCAGGAGCTAGGCCTAAAGTCGAAGCAATATTTCCCATAAGAAATAATGTAAATCCAATTAATCCATTCCACCCAAAAATATTCACAAAAAGTTATTTTTTAAAGAATAAATACTATATTTTACATACAGAAAACAATGAGAAATAAATATAAAGCACTAATTTTAATGGATAAATGAACATTTAAATCAGTTTTACCTTTACTGAAGACTCTTGTTGGAGTATGAGAGAGGCAGGAGAGTTTGTTTGGAGGCAGGACAAGATAGCCCTTCACTATGGCACTAATATCAAATCTATAGCTTATTTATCTATCACAATTCGTCTAATATGACATAAACAATACTAATAACATAGAAACATGACATATGCTCTAGAATGAATAAAATACGTCATTACGTATGTCATGATTGGCATTATGTTGTGTTGTTGGGTGTATAAGGGCCACTGAGAGCATAAGCATAAGCGGCAGCAGAGGCGTTGGTGTTTTTAAGTCACCCTATATACCTCAAACAACAATGGAGGAGTTAAGTTTCGTGTTGTCATTTTTCTATCGCTTAATCACTTAACTTACTTGCTACACTGTACACTGATTGTGACTGTTAATAGTCACAATCAATAAACAAGCACTAAACACAATTAATTTATTGTGAAATGTTTGGATGAGCACGCAGGGTAATATTCACTCAAGGAGAAACAAAGCTAGACTGGCACACGATGCCCGGGCAGACACACAGGCGTGGACAGGTCTGGTACGCCGGCCGAAACACGGGGCACAGGGCAAAACTCGAGGCAAAATTTAGCCGAAAAAAGCAGCCGAAACTCAAGGTTCCACTGTGTTCACTTGACAAGTGATCCTCAGACATCTGTGACCAAAGGCAAGCGTATAGCCATTAAGCTAAGTTGAAAGGCATTATAAATACATACAGTAAACCACTGAATATCATACTGGGTAAGAGAAGAATTTGAGAAGATAAACCAGGGACTAAGTAACATAATAAACGAACTACTGTACTGAATTAATGGACTGCAACCACGAAAAAATAAAAATCACTGTATAATAATGAAAATTTAAACTACAAAAAAAAAAGTGGATTGGCTTGCCTGTGAAGCCAGAATGACTAAGCAACAATATTTCTAACACTACAAAACTACTATCACACTATTTTTCTCAAGTTAGTGGAGAAGAACATTTGTGATCAATCTGTATAGTTATATACAGTGTCTCAAAATGCTCTTTGGGAGATTTTATAACAACACTGTGGACTTCTGACAATAAACATTCCATACACACCAACACTTCCATAATTATAGGATACTAGGTGTACAAACCACACACACAAACACTCATAACAAAACAACAGGCCAAGTGTTTATCAACAGCCAGTAACTAACTAACCTCCCATGAAGGTCCTCCTCTTCCATCTCCTCCTCCTCCTCCTCTTCTGCACTACTAACCTCGCCAGGAAGGAGTGGGTAACCAGTTAGAAGTTCAGCCAAGATGCAGCCCAGGGACCAGATGTCAATGGCCATGCCATACTTGGCTCCGAGGATGACCTCCGGGGCCCTGTAGAAGCGACTCTGGATGTAGGTGTACACTCTCTGGTTCTCCAAACACGAAGACCCGAAGTCAATCACCTGCAGGTACATAGTACTGGGTTAATCTCTCTTCACCTAATGACTAATAGGGCTTAAAAGAGTTCCGGCACTGTATTTCCCACCTCCAGGACTCATGTCCGGCTCACCGGTTTCCCTGAATCCCGTCCCAAGTGCTCACACTCCAACAGCACGTTAAGTTATAAAAACCATTTGTCTCCACTCACTCCTATCTAACATGGCTATAATCATAACCATAATTTTTAAAGTGGTGGAGTGGTAAGCCAGTTGAAGGCCTCGGTCAGATGACCAAAAGCTCCAGCTATGGGTCATCATATTACTAAAACCCACGTCAGGAAACACTTGTCCTGTTTCTTGACAAACGTAACCTTACCTAATGGGGTTTAAAGACTATCTACTACACGAGGGTCATGAAGGCTACATGTAACTTTCTTTTCAACACCAGTGTTAACTTAATGGGTATTTTGATAATAACAGAGGGTGCTGGGTTACTGTTTATTATAACAACAGAGGGTGCTGGATTACTGTTTATTATAACAGGGTGCTGGGTTACTGTTTATTATAACAACAGAGGGTGTTGGGTTACTGTTTGTTATAACAGGGTGCTGGGTTACTGTTTATTATAACAACAGAGGGTGCTGGGTTACTGTTTATTATAACAGGATGCTGGGTTACTGTTTATTATAAAAACAGAGGGTGCTGGGTTACTGTTTATTATAACAGAGGGTGCTGGGTTACTGTTTATTATAACAACAGAGGGTGCTGGGTTATTGTTTATTATAACAGGATGCTGGGTTACTGTTTATTATAACAACAGAGGGTGCTGGGTTACTGTTTATTATAACAACAGAGGGTGCTGGGTTACTGTTTATTATAACAACAGAGGGTGCTGGGTTACTGTTTATTTTAACAACAGGGGGTGCTGGGTTACAATTATTAAAACAACAGAGGGTGCTGGGTTACTGTTTATTATAACAGGGTGCTGGGTTACTGTTTATTATAACAGGGTACTGGGTTACTGTTTATTATAACAGAGGGTGCTGGGTTACTGTTTATTTATTATAAGAGGGTGCTGGGTTATTTATAACAACAGAGGGTGATGGGTTACTGTTTATAACAGAGGGTGCTGGGATACTGTTTATTATAACAACAGAGGGTGCTGGGTTACTGTTTATTATAACAGGCTGCTGGGTTACTGTTTACTGTGGTTAGCAAACTAACACTGGTAAAAGAATGGTGCTAATAATACTAATATTGATAATAATAATAATAATAATAATAATAATAATAATAATAATAATAATAATAATAATAATAATAACAATATAATAATGGAACATGCACCTCAATAATAATAATAATAATAATAATAATAATAATAATAATAATAATAATAATAATAATAATAATAATAATATCTTTTGTAATATACGTGTAATATACAGCACGAAAACAACATTGATAACAATATTATTCAATAACATTAAAATTAAAAATACTCAACACTAAAAGCAACATTATTGACAATAAAAACAAAACGGGTCTTCCTGGTATTTATACAGCATCTATCTGGTATTATACATCTTCCTGGTATTTATACAGCATCTATCTGGTATTATACATCTTCCTGGTATTCATACAGCATCTACCTGGTATTATACATCTTCCTGGTATTTATACAGCATCTACTTAGTATTATAGAATCTACCTGGAATTATATATGTTCCTAGAATTTATACAGCATCTTCCTGGTATTTATACAGCATCTACCTGGTATTTACCTGGAACCTACCTTTTGCTGACTCCAGAGATGATGACCCCTGCGGCCCGGGTCTCAGAACAGTCCTGGTTGTCACCCAGCACCACCACACTCCCACACCAACACTTATAACCTTCTCCTCCCAGCACCACCCAGCACCACCACACTCCCACACCAACACTTATAACCTTCTCCTCCCAGCATCACCCAGCACCACCACACTCCCACACCAACACTTATAACCTTCTCCTCCCAGCATCACCCAGCACCACCACACTCCCACACCAACACTTATAACCTCCTCCCAGCATCACCCAGCACCACCACACTCCCACACCAACACTTATGACCTTCTCCTCCCAGTATCACCCAGCACCACCACACTCCCACACCAACACTTGTAACCTTCTCCTCCCAGCATCACCCAGCACCACCACACTCCCACACCAACACTTATAACCTTCTCCTCCCAGCACCACCACACTCCCACACCAACACTTGTAACCTTCTCCTCCAGCATCACCCAGCACCACCACACTCCCACACCAACACTTATAACCTTCTCCTCCCAGCATCACCCAGCACCACCACACTCCCACACCAACACTTGTAACCTTCTCCTCCCAGCATCACCCAGCACCACCACACTCCCACACCAACACTTATAACCTTCTCCTCCCAGCACCACCACACTCCCACACCAACACTTGTAACCTTCTCCTCCCAGCATCACCCAGCACCACCACACTCCCACACCAACACTTATAACCTTCTCCTCCCAGTATCACCCAGCACCACCACACTCCCACACCAACACTTGTAACCTTCTCCTCCCAGCACCACCACACTCCCACACCAACACTTGTAACCTTCTCCTCCCAGCATCACCCAGCACCACCACACTCCCACACCAACACTTATAACCTCCTCCCAGCATCACCCAGCACCACCACACTCCACACCAACACTTATAACCTTCTCCTCCCAGTATCACCCAGCACTACCACACTCCCACACCAACACTTATAACCTTCTCCTCCCAGCATCACCCAGCACCACCACACTCCCACACCAACACTTATAACCTTCTCCTCCCAGCACCACCCAGCACCACCACACTCCCACACCAACACTTATAACCTTCTCCTCCCAGCATCACCCAGCACCACCACACTCCCACACCAACACTTATAACCTTCTCCTCCCAGCATCACCCAGCACCACCACACTCCCACACCAACACTTATAACCTCCTCCCAGCATCACCCAGCACCACCACACTCCCACACCAACACTTATGACCTTCTCCTCCAGTATCACCCAGCACCACCACACTCCCACACCAACACTTATAACCTTCTCCTCCAGCATCACCCAGCACCACCACACTCCCACACCAACACTTATAACCTTCTCCTCCCAGCACCACCACACTCCCACACCAACACTTATAACCTTCTCCTCCCAGCATCACCCAGCACCACCACACTCCCACACCAACACTTATAACCTTCTCCTCCCAGCATCACCCAGCACCACCACACTCCCACACCAACACTTATAACCTCCTCCTCCCAGCATCACCCAGCACCACCACACTCCCACACCAACACTTATGACCTTCTCCTCCCAGTATCACCCAGCACCACCACACTCCCACACCAACACTTATAACCTTCTCCTCCCAGCATCACCCAGCACCACCACACTCCCACACCAACACTTATAACCTTCTCCTCCCAGCATCACCCAGCACCACCACACTCCCACACCAACACTTGTAACCTTCTCCTCCCAGCATCACCCAGCACCACCACACTCCCACACCAACACTTGTAACCTTCTCTTCCAGCATCACCCAGCACCACCACACTCCCACACCAACACTTATAACCTTCTCCTCCCAGTATCACCCAGCACTACCACACTCCCACACCAACACTTATAACCTTCTCCTCCCAGTATCACCCAGCACCACCACACTCCCACACCAACACTTATAACCTTCTCCTCCCAGCATCACCCAGCACCACCACACTCCCACACCAACACTTGTAACCTCCTCCCAGCATCACCCGTGAGCACCACTACACTCCCACACCAACACTTGTAACCTCCTCCTCCCAGCATCACCCATGCTAGAACCCACGTACCTCCCACACATTAACAATACACATGGACGTCTCTTCCCCACAGCGTCACTCTCAGGGACGTCAATGGTAAATATTTGGTACCAAGGGACGTGGTCACCTGTACACGTGAACAATGCTTC
Source organism: Cherax quadricarinatus (assembly GCF_026875155.1). Taxonomy (NCBI): domain Eukaryota; kingdom Metazoa; phylum Arthropoda; class Malacostraca; order Decapoda; family Parastacidae; genus Cherax; species Cherax quadricarinatus. Next base: position 4,731,326 of record NC_069455.1, on the reverse strand, counting down.
GAGAACATAAGAAAGGAGGAACACTGCAGCAGGCCTACTGGCCCATACTAGGCAGGCTCTTCATAAGCCCAAACCCACTAACAAAAATATTTTCCCGACTTATTTTCGATATTACCAGAGGAATAAGCTCGTCTGGTACTAGCACACACTTGTACACTGGCTGGCTGAGTTTAAAGCCTATCGACTGTATGAGAGTCACTGAGGCTGCAAGGTAACCTGTTTACCGCCAGTCCGACATATTTTCCCTACTTAAGCAGAGTTTAACCTAAACTAAGTGTATAAATATTGACTTGAACAACTAAAGTGTAAAGAAACACTTGTCAATGTTCAGTAATAACCAGCAGAGAGACAGAAACACTTGTCAATGTTCAGTAATAACCAGCAGAGAGACAGAAACACTTGTCAATGTTCAGTAATAACCAGCAGAGAGACAGAAACACTTGTCAATGTTCAGTAATAACCAACAGAGAGACAGAAACTCACGAGATAAACTGATCTGCATATTTCAACCCCCCTCCAGGGGTCCTCTTCAGCAGATACACAAGTGAAAGAACATAAGGAAGGTTGCACCTCTATCTACTCCCTCACAAACCACACCCCAAAACGCAATAAAAATCCGAGTTTTTAATATTTTTTTTCTTGTGTTTTTCTTCTATTTAAAATTCTCAACCACTCTAAAAGAAAAATATTTAATATAGTGTTTTTAATAAAGTCGAACTGATATAATATTTTAAAAAACACTAATTGGCGACCACACTCCAGACTGAATAAGGAAGAACCAATCACCGACGAGATGACGTAACATCCAACCAGTCATTGTGTAAGATGATGTAACAGCCAGCCAATCACTGTGCAAGATGACGGAACAGCCAGCCAATCACTGTGCAAGATGACGTAACAGCCAGCCAATCACTGTGCAAGATGACGTAACAGCCAGCCAATCACTGTGCAAGATGACGTAACAGCCAGCCAATCATTGTGTAAGATGACGTAACAGCCAGCCAATCACCATTATGGTGACGCAACATCCAGCCAATCACCACCTTGGTGATATAACATCCAGCCAATCACCAGCGAGGTAACCTAACAACCAGCCAATCAGGCTAAAGTGTAATTTTAAGATAATTTAAGCAGCTACACCATAAACTAACTTGTGTATGTTATCAGATAAAGGTGGGCAGCCACAGGTGGGTCAGGTGGGCAGCAACAGATGGGTCGGGTGGGCAGCAGACAGGTGGGTCAGGTGGGCAACAGACAGGTGGGTCAGGTGGGCAGCAGACAGGTGGGTCAGGTGGACAGCAGACAGGTGGGTCAGATGGGCAGAAGACAGGTAGGTTAGGTGGGCAGCAGACAGGTAGGTCAGGTGGGCAGCAGACAGGTGGGTCAGGTGGACAGCAGACAGGTGGGTCAGATGGGCAGAAGACAGGTAGGTTAGGTGGGCAGCAGACAGGTAGGTCAGGTGGGCAGCAGACAGGTGGGTCAGGTGGACAGCAGACAGGTGGGTCAGATGGGCAGAAGACAGGTAGGTTAGGTGGGCAGCAGACAGGTAGATCAGGTGGGCAGCAGACAGGTGGGCTGCAGACAGGTGGGCTGCAGACAGATGGGTCAGGTGGGTAACAGACAGATGGGTCAGGTGAGCAGCAGACAGGTGGGTCAGGTGGGCAGCAGAAAGGTGGGTCTGATGTGTCAGGTAATTAACACTGATCACAACAAAGGGACTGTCGATCAATTTCCTTGAAACAAGAACCCTTCACCACTATCAACAAACTTCCTGGAAGTTGACTAACACACACACACACACACACACACACACACACACACACACACACCACAGAGTAGTCAGTAAGTGGAATAGTTTGGGAAGCGATGTAGTGGAGGCAGGATCCATACACAGCTTTAAGCAGAGGTATGATAAAGCTCACGGCTCAGGGAGAGTGACCTAGTAGCGACCAGTGAAGAGGCGGGGCCAGGAGCTTGGACTCGACCCCCGCAACCTCAACTAGGTGAGTACAACTAGGTGAGTACACACACACACACACACACACACACACACACACAAACACACACACACACAGCTCCCTGACTGCGGCACCTTAGCTGAATCAGCAAACCATTGGGAAAGTCTGTCAAGACAGAGAAAGCAGTAGAAAGGTACCTACCTACCTAGAGTCTACCTGGAGGGTATTCCGGGGATCAATGCCCCCTCCTGGTGGATCAGGGCCTGATCAACGAGGCTGTTACTGCTGGCCGCACGTAGTCCAACATACGAACCAAAGACCGGCTGATCCGGCACCGACTTTAAGTATCTGTCCAGCTCCCTCTTGAAGACAACCAGGGGCCTATTGGTAATTCCCCTTATGGCTGGTGGGAGGCTGTTGAGTAGAAAGGTATGGGAAAGTCTGTGTCAAGACAGAGAAAGGAGTAGAAAGGTACGGGAAAGTCTGTGTCAAGACAGAGAAAGGAACAGAAAGGTACGGGAAAGTCTGTCTTAAGACAGAAAATAACTGAAAGTTGTGCGTCAAAACAGAGAAGGCTACAGGAAAAGCTGGCAAGATAAAGCTACAAGACAGCCTCTCAAGATAGGGGAAAGATACGGGAAAAGCCTCGAAAGGTCGAGAAAGCTGAAGGAAAGTCTGTCAAGACATAGACGAGCCTCGGGGAGGGTCTCCTCAAAACACAGTTCCTGGCATAGTCCTATATTTCAAGTGGAGCGGTTATCAACATTGTCATCTCTATATGTTTACATCTAGCATTTACACAGTTCCACACTGACATGTTTACACAGTGGCCTGCGTGGTGTTGTGTTGACCTGTGAGCGATGTTATCACTCTCTCCGTATTCTTTCTCATATTATCTTATTTATGCGCCGTATTCCTTGTTAAAAATGGTATACAATAATGACAAGTTGAAGATTAAGATACGTGTACAATAATTGGGTATCTTTATTAGCGAAACGTTTCGCCTACACAGTAGGCTTCTTCAGTTAGGTACAAAGGCAGCAGTAGTAATGAAATAAAGATGTAATCAGTCCATCAGCCTTGGAGAAAAAGTATTTGAGGTGGTGAGTCTCTCAGTTTATAGGCTGAGGGACTGACCCAACACTGCCTGGTTCACCCAGGCTACTGCTGCTGGCGCCCAGCAGTCTGAACAGGTAGTGATCCACTTTACTCTTGAAAACGCTGATGGTTATACCCGGAGTATATCCAGCGGCACTGACAATGCTGTGATGAATGGTTTGAAAAACCGACAAGTTGAAGATTGAGACACTTATGCAGCATATGGGAATCTTTATTCAGGAAACGTTTCGCCACACAGTGGCTTCATCAGTCCAATACAAAGCGGAAGGCGTAAGGAGAGGAGGAGTATGAGGTAATCAGTCCCTCAGCCTGGAGTTGATGTGTTCAGTCCATCAATCTTGTAGAATGTACATTCTACAAGATGGCTGACCTCACACGTGATGGCTGACCTCACACGTGATGGCTGACCTCACACGTGATGGCTGACCTCACACGTGATGGCTGACCTCACACGTGATGGCTGACCTCACACGTGATGGCTGACCTCACACGTGAGGGCTGACCTCACACGTGAGGGCTGACCTCACACGTGAGGGCTGACCTCACACGTGATGGCTGACCTCACACGTGAGGGCTGACCTCACACGTGATGGCTGACCTCACACGTGATGGCTGACCTCACACGTGATGGCTGACCTCACACGTGATTGGCTGACCTCACACGTGATGGCTGACCTCACACGTGATGGCTGACCTCACACGTGATGGCTGACCTCACACGTGATGGCTGACCTCACACGTGATGGCTGACCTCACACGTGAGGGCTGACCTCACACGTGATGGCTGACCTCACACGTGATGGCTGACCTCACACGTGATGGCTGACCTCACACGTGATGGCTGACCTCACACGTGATGGCTGACCTCACACGTGATGGCTGACCTCACACGTGATGGCTGACCTCACACGTGAGGGCTGACCTCACACGTGAGGGCTGACCTCACACGTGATGGCTGACCTCACACGTGATGGCTGACCTCACACGTGATGGCTGACCTCACACGTGATGGCTGACCTCACACGTGATGGCTGACCTCACACGTGATGGCTGACCTCACACGTGATGGCTGACCTCACACGTGATGGCTGACCTCACACGTGATGGCTGACCTCACACGTGATGGCTGACCTCACACGTGATGGCTGACCTCACACGTGATGGCTGACCTCACACGTGATGGCTGACCTCACACGTGATGGCTGACCTCACACGTGATGGCTGACCTCACACGTGATGGCTGACTTCACACGTGATGGCTGACCTCACACGTGATGGCTGACCTCACACGTGATGGCTGACCTCACACGTGATGGCTGACCTCACACGTGAGGGCTGACCTCACACGTGATGGCTGACCTCACACGTGATGGCTGACCTCACACGTGATGGCTGACCTCACACGTGATGGCTGACCTCACACGTGAGGGCTGACTCACACGTGATGGCTGACCTCACACGTGATGGCTGACCTCACACGTGATGGCTGACCTCACACGTGAGGGCTGACCTCACACGTGATGGCTGACTTCACACGTGATGGCTGACCTCACACGTGATGGCTGACCTCACACGTGATGGCTGACCTCACACGTGATGGCTGACCTCACACGTGATGGCTGACCTCACACGTGAGGGCTGACCTCACACGTGATGGCTGACTTCACACGTGATGGCTGACCTCACACGTGATGGCTGACCTCACACGTGATGGCTGACCTCACACGTGATGGCTGACCTCACACGTGAGGGCTGACCTCACACGTGATGGCTGACCTCACACGTGATGGCTGACCTCACACGTGATGGCTGACCTCACACGTGAGGGCTGACCTCACACGTGATGGCTGACCTCACACGTGATGGCTGACTTCACACGTGATGGCTGACCTCACACGTGAGGGCTGACCTCACACGTGATGGCTGACCTCACACGTGATGGCTGACCTCACACGTGAGGGCTGACCTCACACGTGATGGCTGACCTCACACGTGATGGCTGACCTCACACGTGAGGGCTGACCTCACACGTGATGGCTGACCTCACACGTGATGGCTGACCTCACACGTGATGGCTGACCTCACACGTGATGGCTGACCTCACACGTGATGGCTGACCTCACACGTGATGGCTGACCTCACACGTGAGGGCTGACCTCACACGTGATGGCTGACCTCACACGTGAGGGCTGACCTCACACGTGATGGCTGACCTCACACGTGAGGGTGCTGACCTCACACGTGATGGCTGACCTCACACGTGATGGCTGACCTCACACGTGAGGGCTGACCTCACACGTGATGGCTGACCTCACACGTGAGGGCTGACCTCACACGTGATGGCTGACCTCACACGTGATGGCTGACCTCACACGTGATGGCTGACCTCACACGTGAGGGCTGACCTTACACGTGATGGCTGACCTCACACGTGATGGCTGACCTCACACGTGAGGGCTGACCTCACACGTGAGGGCTGACCTCACACGTGATGGCTGACCTCACACGTGATGGCTGACCTCACACGTGATGGCTGACCTCACACGTGAGGGCTGACCTCACACGTGATGGCTGACCTCACACGTGATGGCTGACCTCACACGTGAGGGCTGACCTCACACGTGATGGCTGACCTCACACGTGAGGCTGACCTCACACGTGATGGCTGACCTCACACGTGATGGCTGACCTCACACGTGATGGCTGACCTCACACGTGAGGGCTGACCTCACACGTGAGGGCTGACCTCACACGTGATGGCTGACCTCACACGTGATGGCTGACCTCACACGTGATGGCTGACCTCACACGTGAGGGCTGACCTCACACGTGATGGCTGACCTCACACGTGATGGCTGACCTCACACGTGATGGCTGACCTCACACGTGAGGGCTGACCTCACACGTGATGGCTGACCTCACACGTGAGGGCTGACCTCACACGTGAGGGCTGACCTCACACGTGAGGGCTGACCTCACACGTGAGGGCTGACTTCACACGTGAGGGCTGACCTCACACGTGAGGGCTGACCTCACACGTGATGGCTGACCTCACACGTGATGGCTGACCTCACACGTGATGGCTGACCTCACACGTGATGGCTGACCTCACACGTGATGGCTGACCTCACACGTGAGGGCTGACCTCACACGTGAGGGCTGACCTCACACGTGAGGGCTGACCTCACACGTGAGGGCTGACCTCACACGTGAGGGCTGACCTCACACGTGAGGGCTGACCTCACACGTGAGGGCTGACCTCACACGTGATGGCTGACCTCACACGTGAGGGCTGACCTCACACGTGAGGGCTGACCTCACACGTGAGGGCTGACCTCACACGTGATGGCTGACCTCACACGTGAGGGCTGACCTCACACGTGAGGGCTGACCTCACACGTGATGGCTGACCTCACACGTGATGGCTGACCTCACACGTGAGGGCTGACCTCACACGTGAGGGCTGACCTCACACGTGATGGCTGACCTCACACGTGAGGGCTGACCTCACACACTCCGCAAAGATCTCTTAATCTCTTGTATTTTACTCTTGTTTATGTCAGGTCTCCAGTGACCGTTTATGTAGAGAGAGAGAGAGAGAGAGAGAGAGAGAGAGAGAGAGAGAGAGAGAGAGAGAGAGAGAGAGAGAGAGAGAGAGAGAGAGAGAGAGAGAGAGAGAGAGGGAGAGAGAGAGAGAGAGGGAGAGAGAGAGAGAGAGAGAGAGAGAGAGAGAGAGAGAGAGAGAGAGAGAGAGAGAGAGAGAGAGAGAGAGAGAGAGAGGAGGAGGGAGGAGAGAGAGAGAGAGAGAGAGAGAGAGAGAGAGAGAGAGAGAGAGAGAGAGAGAGAGAGAGAGAGAGAGAGAGAGAGAGAGAGAGAGAGAGAGAGGAGAGAGAGAGAGAAGAGAGAGAGAGAGAGAGAGAGGAGAGAGAGAGAGAGAGAGAGAGAGAGAGAGAGGGGAGAGAGAGAGAGAGAGAGAGAGAGAGAGAGAGAGCAAGTACGGTTATTCAGGTACAGATATACATACATACAGTTACACAAATTATCATACATAGCAGAATACACCTTTGACCTTATACCTCTGAAGAGTTTCGAGAGTTTCACTACTCTCGGAGCCCGGCCATGGGACAGGCTCGTCTGGTGCCTGCCTCGTCAACCAGGCTGTTGCTGCTGGAGGCCCGCTGCCCCACTTATCCATCACAGCCTGGTTGATCTGGCATCTGGTGAAGATACTTATCTAGTTTCCTCTTGTTCCAGCAGTGTTTCTCATATCTTTTGGTAAGATGTTGAATAGTCTGGGACCCCGGATGTTGATACAGTGTTCCCTTATTATCCCCACTGCACCCCTGCTCCTCACTGGGTTTATTTTACGCTTCCTCCCATATCTCTCGCTCCAGTATGTTGTTACGGCAGTGTGCAGATTTGGAACCAGGCCCTCCAGTACTTTCCAGGTGTATATTATCATGTATCTCTCTCTCCTCTGCTCCAATGAGTACGTGTTCAAGACTTGAAGGAGTTCCCAGTAATTTAGGTGCTTTACTGACTCACTGTGAGCCATAAATGATCTCTGTATTTGTTCCAGCTCTGATATTTCTCCTGCTTTGAACGGGGCCGTCAACACTGAGCAATATTCTAAATGAGGGAGCACTAGTGATTTGAAGCGTGTTACCTCGTTTTTGAAAGTTCTCAATACCCACACCCAGTGATCTTCCTGGCTGTCGTGATCTTTGTCTTGTTATGGTCTTGAAAAGAAAAGTCAGCTGACATAATTATTCCTAGGTCTTTTACGTGTTCCTTTCGTTCTATTTAGTGACCCTCTTCAGTGTTGTACACATTGTTCCTTTCGGGTTCTTCATTCTTTCCATACCTAAGCAGCTGGAATTTATCACCACTGAACGTCATGTTGTTCTCCACAGTCCACTGTAAAACTCTGCTTATTTTCTTCCTGTAATTTTTCAGGGTCCTCTACCGTAGTGACTTTCATGCTTATTTTAGTGTCATCTGCAAATGATGATACAAAACTGTGATACAAAACTGTGATGGGTGCTATGAGGATGAGAAACAGCAGGAGTGCCAGGACAGTGCCTTGGGGCACTGACCTTATGACCTCACTGATGCTGGATCTTGCTCTGTTTACTACTACTCTTTGTGTTCTGTGTTAGGAACCCGAAAATCCATCTGACTACCTTCCCCGTAATGCCCATAGCCTTCATTTTGTGCATATATGTAAATTACCTACGATAACCCAAGAAAGTCAGACAAAGTGACTTATTTCCATTGGGGTTCTTGTAATATCTTATTATTTGTATATTTGGGCTACGGTAAAGTGAGTTCTTTATACTAATATTAAAAAGATATGTGTGTGTGTGTGTGTGTGTGTGTGTGTGTGTGTGTGTGTGTGTGTGTGTGTGTGTGTGTGTGTGTGTGTGTGTGTGTGTGTGTGTGTATGTGTGTGTGTGTGTGTGTTTGTGTGTGTTTGTGTGTGTGTGTGTGTGTGTGTGTATGTGTGATGATCAGATCACAGTAACAGGTAGAGGACTGGAGGTATGGTGTACTTAAGAAGGAATGAGTATTCACCGTTCTCTCTTTGCAAGGGTTGAGTCTCAGCTCCTGGCTCTACCTATTAACCTATATCGATCTTATTACTGATTTCCGGCCTCCTGGACTTTATCATACCTAGTCTTGAAACTAGTGTTTGCCTCCATCACTGTTATTATTACAAAACTGAAAAAAGTGGTGTCTACGGTGTGCCTGCGGCTCTTGGTCTTCAACTGCCATCTATGGCCCTGGTTCCTTCTCCTCACATCTCAAAAACATTGTTCCTATCCATTCTATCTAATCCTCTAACTATTTTGCATGTCATGAACATGTCGCCCATGATCTTCGTCTCTTTTAACGTGGTTAGAGTTCCTCGAGTCACTCCTGGTAGTCTGGCATCAGTCACACGAGTTCCTCAGTGTTTGATTAAGTGAGGGTTCCACACTGGCGCTGTTTACTCCAGCACAGACCCGGCATACGTCGTTATAAACCCGTCAATGTTGCCTCACACTTGTATGTATATTGAAGACCCTAAAACATTGTTGAGCGCTCTCAAGGGTTCTCCTACCTCGCAGCCCGGCCTCAGCTGACAAAAATAAATACGTACAACATTGAAAATCCTACACCAAATATTATCCTCCTTGGCTATTCCAGCCACCTAGATATTAAATGGATGCAGATAAATAACAGCATTGTACCATCACAGTATCTGGCAGTACTTTAGCCCAAGACGTGTCACAGAGCTGCCGGGGTTCTGTGAAAGGTTTGCTTTGAGGAAAGAGATAAAGAGTCCGTCAAGCCTCTTGCTCTCTTGTAGAGTGAGTTCAGTGTGCGGATTAGTGATCAATACCTCCAGAATTTTACAGGTATAAGTTATAATTTATCTTTCTCAAGGGGCTTCAAGTATTCCCAATAATTTATGTGCTTGACTGAGTTTACAGAAGTAGTGAAGGTTCTCTGTCAAAGGCTTTCAAAATGTCTATGATTAATACATTTGTATTCTGCTGGTCTTACAATGCATGCAAGAGCAGCTGTGTGAAGCAGAAGTGACCTGTTGTAAACCTATGTTGTCCTGGGTTGTGCAACTGTTGTCATCCCAGCTGGTCAACAATCTTCTTCAAACTCTTTCAAAGATTATGATAATGTACGACCTCAGTACTATCACTGTACAGTTAGTTTTTTATTATTTTGCGAGAGCTTTACTTCCAGCACCGTGGTGTGCGACTGTGACAGTCACTGTTCATGAGGACTCCAGCGTCCAAACCTCACCCCAGAAGATAGTGAAACTATGTGATAGGATTTCCTCTTAATTTTGATGAATACTCAATTCCGCGGGTTCGGGCCTGGGACAGAGTACATGGCAATACTGCCACAAAATCAATAAAACTTCTCAATTACTGGGAACTCGTTACACCTGGTGGTTTGCTCTCTCTCTCTCTCTCTCTCTCTCTCTCTCTCTCTCTCTCTCTCTCTCTCTCTCTCTCTCTCTCTCTCTCTCTCTCTCTCTCTCTCTCTCTCTCTTTCTGTAGAAGAACATGAACACCTAGTGTCAAACCTACACATTACTGCAGTAAGAGAAAACGGGAGGAAGTGCACAACGAACCTACTGAAAAGCAGAGGTACCGTGGGCAAAATAAGAGAACAATGTATCAACATCCTTGGTCCCATACTCTTCAAACCTACCAGCGGATATGAAAAATATTGCCACGTAATAGATCTGCCATGCTGTGATGGATATGTTGGCCAGCAGGCTGCCAATAGCAACAGCCTAGTTGACAAAGCGGTCAACAGAGAAGCCTGGAAGCAGAAGCCTCGACACTGGTCACAGGTATATGACAAGACCTAAAAAAACTGAAATAAAAACTATCACCAGTAGTAGACAGGTGTAGCAACAGACAGTAGTAGACAGGTGTAGCAACAGACAGTAGTAGACAGGTGTAGCAACAGACAGTAGTAGACAGGTGTAGCAACAGACAGTAGTAGACAGGTGTAGCAACAGACAGTAGTAGACAGGTGTAGCAACAGACAGTAGTAGACAGGTGTAGCAACAGACAGTAGTAGACAGGTGTAGCAACAGACAGTAGTAATAGACAGGTGTGGCAACAGTCAGTAGTAATAGACAGGTGTGGCAACAGACAGTAGTAATAGGTGTAGCAACAGACAGTAGTAATAGACAGGTGTGGCAACAGACAGTAGTAATACAGGTGTGGCAACAGACAGTAGTAATAGACAGGTGTAGCAACAGACAGTAGTAATAGACAGGTGTGGCAACAGACAGTAGTAATAGACAGGTGTGGCAACAGACAGTAGTAATAGACAGGTGTAGCAACAGACAGTAGTAACAGACAGGTGTAGCAACAGACAGTAGTAATAGACAGGTGTAGCAACAGACAGTAGTAATAGACAGGTGTAAGCAACAGACGGTAGTAATAGACAGGTGTGGCAACAGACAATAGTAATAGACAGGTGTAGCAACACAGTAGTAATAGACAGGTGTGGCAACAGACAGTAGTAATAGACAGGTGTGGCAACAGACAGTAGTAATAGACAGGTGTGGCAACAGACAGTAGTAATAGACAGGTGTAGCAACAGACGGTAGTAATAGACAGGTGTGGCAACAGACAGTAGTAATAGACAGGTGTAGCAACACAGTAGTAATAGACAGGTGTGGCAACAGACAGTAGTAATAGACAGGTGTGGCAACAGACAGTAGTAACAGACAGGTGTGGCAACAGACAGTAGTAATAGACAGGTGTAGCAACAGACAGTAGTAATAGACAGGTGTGGCAACAGACAGTAGTAATAGACAGGTGTAGCAAAAGACAGTAGTAATAGACAGGTCTAGCAACAGAGAGTAGTAATAGACAGGTGTGACAACAGACAGTAGTAATAGACAGGTGTGGCAACAGACAGTAGTAATAGACAGGTGTAGCAAAAGACAGTAGTAATAGACAGGTGTGGCAACAGACAGTAGTAAGACAGGTGTGGCAACAGACAGTAGTAATAGACAGGTGTAGCAACAGACAGTAGTAACAGACAGGTGTGGCAACAGACAGTAGTAATAGACAGGTGTGGCAACAGACAGTAGTAATAGACAGGTGTAGCAACAGACAGTAGTAATAGACCAGGTGTTAGCAACAGACGTAGTAATAGGCAGGTGTGGCAACAGACAGTAGTAACAGGTGGCAAAAACATAAAAGCAGGTGTGGAACAACAGTTAATAGACATTGTGGGAACAACAGTATAAAGACATTGGGCAACGACGAGTAAAACGGTGCAGCAACAGACAGAGTAATAACAGGTTTACACAACAGCGTAATAACAGGTGTGGCAACAGACAGTAGTAATATTTGGGGGAACAGACAGTATAATAGAAAGGGGTGGGAACAGACATGTAATAGACAGGTGGGCAACAACATTGTAATAGACTGTGTGGGCAAAAGACAGTAGTAATGACAGGTTGGCAACAGACGTAGTAATAACATGTGTGGCAAAACGAGTAATAGACATGTGTGGCAACAACAGTAGTTTAAAAGACAGGTGTGACAACAGACATATAATAGACAGGTGTGGGAACAGACATAGTAACAGACAGGTGTACAACAGACAGTAGTAAAAGACAGGTGTGGGGAACAGATAGGAATGAAGGGGTGGCCCAAAAGCAGTAAATAATTCAGGGGGTTGGCAAAAAGACATAGTAAAAGCAGGTGGCAACAGACGTATAACAGACAGGGTTTTACAACAGACATAGTAACAGACAGTTTTTGGCAAAAGAAGTAAAAAATAAAGGTGGGCAACAGACAGTAGTAACAGAAGGTTCAAAAACATTAATGACAGGGTTTTAGCAAAGACAGTAGTAAAAAGACAGGGGGGCAACAACAGTAGTAATAAAGGGGGGGCAAAAAGACAGTAAATAACAGGTGGGCAACAGACAGTAGTAACAGACAAAGGGGGGCAAAAGACAGTATAACAACAGGGGGCAAAAGACAGTATTAAAGACAGGGTAGCAAAGACTTTAATGGACAGGTTACAAACAGACAGTGTAATAGACAGGTGTAGCAACAGACAGTATAATAGAAAATGTGCAACAGACAGTAGTAACAAAAGGTGTAGCAACAACAGTATAACAGACAGGGGTGGGAACAGACATGTAAAGACAGGTGTACAAAAAACAGGTAAAAGACAGGGGTTTTCAAAACGTAGAACAGACAGGTTTGGCAACAGACAATAGTAAGACAGGGGGTACAACAGACAGTATAACAGACAGGTGAGCAACAGCGTAAAATAACAGGTGTAGCAACAGCATATAAAAAGACAGTTGGGAAACCGACGTAGTAAAGACAGGGGTCAACGACAGTAGTAACAGACAGGTTTTAGCAACAGACGTATAACAGAAAGGGTCAACAGACAGTAAATAATGGACAAGGGGAGCAACAGACAGTTTTTAAAAGACATTTTACAACAGACATATAACAGACAGTGTGGCAACAGACATAGTAAAAGACGGGTAGCAACAGACAGTAGTAAAAGAAGGTTTAGCAACAACAGTATAACAGACAGGTTTAGAAAGACAGTAGTAATAGACAGGTGTACAACAACAGTAGTAACAGACAGGTGTGGCAACAGACAGTATAAAAGACATGTGGGAAAAAAGACATAGTAACAGCAGGGGGCAACAGACAGTAGTAACAGAAAGGTGAAAACAACGAAGTAAGGACAGTGTAGCAAAAAGACAGTATTAACAACAGGTGTACAACAACAGTGTAACAACAGGTGTGGCAACAACAAGTATTAGACGGTTACAACAGACATGTAACAGAAGGGAGCAACAACATATAACAGACAGGTGTGGCAAAAAGACAGCAGTAATAA